>JAGFPH010002150.1:178207-194732 GCA_018207615.1 Philaenus spumarius
TTCTCGTCGAGAGCTTTAATTCAAGTATAAGGTTGAGGGGGGTCCGATTACGGGAAGTGCCTAATAATTAATGTCAATGAATCAGTGTTACCATCTAGCTTTATATAAGTAGAAGATGTATTTGTTTCTTTTTGACAAGCAAACACATTATAGTACCTTTACTTTGTTAACCTCTTTGTAATAACATGTATGGTTGCAAGCAAATAAGTGAAAATATCAAATCAATCAAGTAGTACATTAAATAAAGGTTAGTTTTGTTCAATATGTTTGTTGGTTATTAATCTTATATGATAATTGATAATATAATCATCCTTATTAACATACAATAATTTATTAAAGGCCACAACACACATTAATCCTGCATTTCTATTTATCCTTCTATACAGACTGCATAGCAATTGACTTGTGTCTATTCAGGCCGAAGGTACATCTGAAAGCATTCTATTTCGATGTACGGTATTTAAAGTTGAACAGTATCTTCCTGCCTCAGCAGTTTATATGGGTGGTTGAAATAGTATGCAAAAGTTTTTGTAAGTTTTGTGAAGTTTGAAAGTTATTATCAACTATAAACTTTACTGTAACAAAAAAGAAAGCAGTCTTGGGACTGCCATCAGAAGTGAAAACTGTCATGAATATAAATCGTTGGTTATATTGGTTTAATCTGAAATTTAAGAATTATTTTTACCTTGACCCATTTAAAATAAAATCTAAAAAATAACATAAAAATAATTGTCTATATAGTCAAATAGTAAATTAAAAAATATAATTTTGGTTAGGCATATACTGAAAAAACACGCGTTTCTTTAATGCATTTACATTCATTATCATATCAACCAAGATAGCTAATTTATCTATGTCCATTTTAGAGGTATCACCAAGTACTAAAATTTAACATAAGTTACAACATTAGGTTAGTTAATTCAAAAAATGTTGGTTTCAGGATAATGTTTGATGTTGTAGACAATTACCAAGAAATTCTGATTTCATTTTTTTCTAGATAACTCAGTTATGCTTTGACCTACAGAAACGAAAAAAGCCATTTTGTCTGACGTTAAACAAAACGTGTTGTCTCTTGTACATTTTTTGTTATGTTAACGGTTTTCAAGATATTCCTTTTTAAACATTTGTAACTGCCGCCATTTTGAAAATTATTAAAATAAAATCGTGGTGCTTGGTACACTTGTAAACCGTAACATACACATCGCTTATATCAAACTTGAACTATCTTACCTATTTCTGGAGTTGCAATGAGTTTTTTGTAAAAAAAGTATTCCTCCCCGGCGGGGAATCGAACCCCGGTCTCCCGCGTGACAGGCGGGGATATTGACCACTATGCTACCATTGACTGTGTTGGAATTGAGTTATTTAGTGCTATCTCTCTTTTGTAAACAAAGAGGCGATGACGAATAATATCTGACGATCAGCGAGATCAGAGATTTTTACCCATCTGAAAAAGTGCCTAACGCTCCATAAGAAGTTTTCACTTCAAAAAAAGGTGCTATTCATGATTACGTCAGCTGTAGAACATTGAATATTTTATCTTCAATTGTTATTTTTGTACACTTGCACTGTTCCTTTTAACAATTTTAACTGGAATGCTTCTCATATTCTTTGATTGCGAGAAATCAACAAAAAATTATTGTTCTTGATATACTGTATGAACATAATCTTGAATAGGTCTTCCTTTAGAGGCAAATGCTTTTGATCATCATCAAATTTAAGCTATCCATATTTGTATTTTTTGTATGATTTTTTTTGACAGAGAGAAGTTAGGAAAGAAAAGTTCTTTAATTTCTGAAACCGCCACTGCCACCATGTTAATAGAATCACAGAACATCTTAAAATAACACGGATATAGCTATGCAATGTAAAATAAATTGTCAAAACACAATATAACACTGTGGCAACAATGTGAATCACAACGACTAAGGCCAAAAACATATTTTCGCACTAATGAGTTGTTCGACTACAGGCAACATAAAAGACACTACTCCTCAAGAACCTCCACCTCACTCTCAAAACTAGGCAAAAGAAACTATTTCTCCTGAAGAAACAAGAGTGATTAATTTCTAACTATTTACTCAGCATTACAAGTTTCAGGAAATACATAATTTTACATTAATTTTTTATTACGAAGTTAACTAGTTTATAAAACCATGGTTCATGCACTCATGTGATCAAATGGAACAACTGGCCTCACTACACTTGATTTATAATGCTCTAAACCAATTAGTATTCGGTTATTAGTTTGCGAGCGATTTTACTCTTAGGTTACACATTTTTTTCCAGTCACTGTTACTAAAACCAGCGTAACCTCTACTGGTCCATTACAAACTACATTTACTTCTATGTTTTTAAATTCATTCCAACAAAATATTCTGTACTTCACGACTAAAGGATTAAATTTACGTTGTAAGTAGGCCTACTATTACAACTCCACAGAGTGCCTATACACTAAGGTTAAAATGAACCTAAAAAATTTACATCTTTAAATTACTTCCTAAAGTCAAGAAAACTGAACTTACCCCTTTAGGAATCTTATAGCCACAGATGACTGTGTCTGCTTGCAAGGTTCTGCCGTTACCAATAACAGTTGAATACATCCTGTGGTCACAAAAAATACTAAAGTTTTTGTTGTGAAACGAAGTAATAAATTATTGGTTTCCAAATATATATATAAATTTGTTTACTGAAAGAGAGTTTTACATATTTTTTTAGTTTATCATATTTAATAAAGGAAAAAAATACATACTCTTAGACAATACTTTCTTTGGAACTATACCTGAAATTTTTCTAATTACATTTAATATATAATCAAGCCGAAATTAATTTCTTCAAAACATTCTGAATGTAAAACTGTCTGTCAGACCACCACATCATGCTGTGGCCACTGTCGCAAGTTATGATGGGACCCCACACATAGTCCCAAAAGCAATTGCATTAATTAAATTTGTAGGCAAAGAGTTCAACAGATATAGTTGCTTTACAGTTTAATTTATTTTATATCACAGTATTTGAAAATTTGTTATATTTAAAAAAATATATATAATTCGGTTATAGTTAGTCTCTTTAGATCGTAACCCTGACTCATGGACAATGGCCGCCTCCCCCACATTGTTACCCGGATGCAAGTTTAAATTTTGCCAATACATAGACCTAAAAATGTTTTGCTTGGATCAAAAATAATATTTGATTGTTACAAACTGCATATAGTTTGAACTGATGATGCACTTACCTAAGTACTTCTCTAATGAAAGCTTTCAAATATTGCATTTTGTCAAGAGTCGCAGCTGTTAATGGTGCATCAGCTGTAGGCAAGACCTGCAGTAACTCTTGGTAAAGTTTCTCTTGCTCTTCTGGCCTTGTGGATATTTGATAGAGTAAAGAGCACACTGCCATCGAAATCTAAACATAAATACTGTATCATACTATGTTGAATTTAGTTTATAACTGATCCTTTTTTTATATATCCAGGATTTATCATATTGTGTGACTATGGACCATTTTGTACAATTTGCTAGTGATATAATTATTTACTGTTTCAGTTGATTCCACATTTTATTCAAGTCATTACTTATAGAAATAATTTTAAAAACCCTTACAAGACTGTTGCTTTGTGTGGTAACTTAAAAAAAATTAAATATCAGACAATATCTACTGTTATGTAGGGTGATGATTTTATTAAAGAGGTGAAATGAACAGACCCCATTTTAATGTACAGCAAGCATTTGCTTGAATGAGTTAGGCATTTTGTCTCAGTTAAAATTTCTCTCTTTATTAACAACTAAAGAATGTAACCAAAAGTTTTTCACAGGCTGGTTTTTTAATAGATTTTAAATATAATTGATATTTTTTAACGTTTTAGTGATTTATCGTTGTAAATATCTTTTAAAAGTTAAGAATTTAAATAGAAACGTTTTTAACTTACTTTGTCTTGTTTATAATGTCGTCCCTAAATTTGAAATATTTTGTTTTTTATCTCAACTGGGGTATTTGGCCCAAATCTTGGAAAAAGATAGTTTGATCTACTCTTGGTTACCAAATTGAGCTATTGACTTTGTTCTTGAGATAAATATGAGTAGAAACATTTTCAAAATACATATTTTTATTACTTTTGTAGAGTGTTTAGTTTCACTTTATTTTATCCCCAAGCTCATCGTAGCCTACAATACCTACCTACTTAAACCCATAACTATAATTGGGATAACATTGTCAGAAATCATATTTGGCCTTTGTTTTTACAACATTTTACTTTTGGGGCAATCTATCTATTAAAGGCAATATTGGCCCAAATTTAAAAAATCTTAGAAATAAAATAAATAAGTTCTGAGTTTTTAAAACCCATCAATATAAACTTTGAAATACGCAGTTTAAAAAAATGGTACATGGAAGTATATGTATATTTGAGGAATATAAGGCAATTTATGTGAAGAAACACAAAAATTGGGCCAAAGTTACCCCAGTTGACCAGTACTACCAAAGAAAATTTTTACTTTCAGAGAACTCAAAATTTTATCAAAGAATGCCAATCAACATACTCTTTCAAACAATGACCAGCTTGGACACTTTTCCAGAAAAGTTAAAACATAAAAAAAGTTTTTGTAGAAATCATAAATAAAATGTGTTACCGGTACTTTTTAACTTACAGTATCAATTCCAACAAGTATCATATCCAGAGCCAGAACACAAGCTGTTTTAGGATCAGGTTCCGAAACCAGGATACGTTCTAGGAGTGACAAATCTGTCTTGTTCTCTTTTGTTTTCAGTCTTTCCACTGCACTATCGATGTACTTCATACAGATCCTAGAATATATAGTTATAGTATTTATTTACAGTATAGTTTTAATTAGTATTTGTTCAAAAAGCTAAGTGTAAGGAACGTTAATCATTAAAGGTCCTTAGTTAAACTTTAGTATTTGTTGAGATTGATAAATGGCAGAAGAATTCAAACTATGAAGTACTTAAGGTATCCTAGAATATCAGCTGCATAACCGAAGTAGGATTTTTTAAATAGACTAACTGTAGGCCCTAAAGTACGGACAACGACTTTAAAGCCGCGGTCACACTAGGCTGTTTAGCAGCCGCTACTAACTAGCTGCTGGTAAAATCGCCAGCAAGCAGCGTAGTCTGACCCAGAACCAGTGGCTGGATAATGCCAGCGGGCTAGTATTTCCAGCCGCTGGTTCTGGGTCAGACTATCCTGCCTGCTGGCGATTTTACCAGCGGCTAGCTAGTAGCGGCTGCTAAACAGCCTAGTGTGACCGCGGCTAAATAGAGGAAGAAGTTATTGAAAAGATATGAGCTAACAGTATACAATCTTTGGTAAAAATCAATGATCTTACTTAGATAGTGAAAAGAAGATCAAAGAAAATAGTAGACCTATTGTTTACATCATTTTAATAAGTAAGTAAGTTTCAAATTAATAATCCAATAATTTATAATAATATCATGTATTATTTAATTAATTTTTAAACTTACTCAATAAAGTAATTCATATTATTGACGTATCTTGTCCACAATGGAGTGGGAATGTATCTCCAAAACGGAGCTTTAAGTTCCAATAAAGCTACATTACGAAGAGCGTACTTTGCAGCATCTATGATTTTCTGTGGTTCGGAATTTGAGGATAAATTTGGATCAAGACATCCTAATCTCACATCCAGAGCAACACGCCCAATACCTGAAAGAATCATCAATTTTACAATTGTAAGGTTCAATGTTAGATATAAACCATTTCATATCAATATTTTTATTACTTATAATTCCTACAGTTTGAACAGTCAGTAAAATATGTAGGCCTACTGAAACTGTTGTGCTACTTTGTTTTGCACAATTAGTAATTAACAATTGGTGTAAGTTAAGTGATGAGAAGAGAGTTATTAGAAAGTGATGCTACACAATTAATTAATAGACCTTGTGAACAAATTGCCTTACTTTCAAAACTGTATTGTTGCTTGTAAATAGAAATTCATTATCTAAAGATATAAATAAAATTGAAGTGTCTAACTGTGATTTCAAAATATAAGTTTTTTTCTGAACTCAAATGATTATTCACACATTACCAAAACCCAAACACACATTTATAAATTTGTTGTCTGACTGTTTGTCCGGGCTAATCTCCGGAATGGCTGAACCGATTTTGAAAAAACATTCATTAACAAGTAGAGGACTTTTCATAGGATATTTCAGGCTACCTTCTATTCTGAAAACATTTAAAATTCCTGGTATAAAATTTGAAAAATTACGAACAAAATTAACGATTTTGTGAACAAACGTTGGGAATATCGATGTCTATTTCTGTCTTACATTATGTACAGGTCGCAGCTACCCCCACCACCTAACTTATATCCAAGTGCCTCTGTCCCAATCAATCATCATTTCCGTAAAAATTCATATTAAAAAATTGCAAAAATTATGAACAAAATTGGGGATTTTGTGGACAAATGTTGGGGATAGTGCTTGTATATTTCAATCTCTGTCTTACATTTTTTAAGTTCATAACTACCACCACCCAACTTATATACAAGTGCTTCTGTCCTAATCAATCATCATTTCCATAAAAATAACACAATATACAGTAATAAGTTGCATATGTCACAGCAGGGATTGGCGAGCGAAGCGGCAGGAGCAGAGCGCCTAGTTAAGTCATAAAAGTAGTATTTTATGTTGTCACAATGTCTATAATAATAATTTTTTTAAAATTGGTCTGCAACTTACATTCTAATGACCATTTGTGTATTTCGTTGTCAAAGTCAGCTGGCATTTCACTTTGATCATCCCTCATTTCCTGCATTCTAGAATGAAAATTACAAATATTAACATGCATACTGGAGAATTTGTTTAGATATTTGCTAAATATAATCTTGTTTAAAATATTTAAATGATACTTAAGCAAAACTTATAATGAAATTAAAGTAGTACTACTACAATAAAATTAATTTATAACACATCAGACGAAAATCAACTTAAATATTTTTCTTCCTTTCTTTTTCTTTTTTGTTTGCACAATCAGGTTAAAATTAAAAAATTTGGTTACAGATCTATTAAAATTTTGTCAAAGATTGTGTATCATTCTTATTTTGTGTTTTTTATAACTGCAGTTTTCATCCATGGTATGGGCAATTTGACATGAGCTCCAGAACTAATTAATCTAACCCATTTTTTGTCTGTAATTTAAATCCGACCAAGATACGCCGTGCAATATGAATAGCTATATATATAGCTACTATGTATTTGTCCACTTAAAAAAATCACTTTAATACATGAAAAAGTTAAATTTTCTTTTTCATTCAACTTTCTAGGCCACACTGAACCCCCTTTACAAGCCATTGAAAACAATAGATAATCATCAAAAAAGTATTGATGTTTTTTTTTTCATATTTCCCACAAAATCTGCCAGACCCAATAACTACCTCACCATTTTGAGTAGAGATCTCAGAGATGGCTTAAAACGCATCTCCTTTTATATTTTTGTGAAATATTGTGTATCATTTTCATTTTGTGTTTTTACAACACAGTAATTTTTAAACATGAGCAATTTTGCCTGTGCTCCGGAATGAATTAATAAAACCCATTTTTGACCATCATTTAAAGTTTAGAAAAGTTCTGTATTACCAAAGACTAGGAAAGTCTGAACTTTAAGTGTATTACATAAAAAACAATTAAAAGTAGAGATTACTAATTTAAAAATAAATTTCCTTTGAAGCACTCTTCCGAAAAACCCTTTTGTTTCAAATATTTACTATTTAGGAATAAATAACTTAATAATATGAGATTTGGCAAAAGCTCAGGCAAGGCAGTGACATAAGCTAGGATTCAAATTCAGTTTGGTTTTGTGGTGTTCCTCTACAAGTCTTGAGTAAATATGTGTAATTTTATAAAAAACAATGCAAGAAATAAGCGAAAAAACAAAAAGTACCTTAAAAAGTATACTTAATTTAATATTTTTATTTATGCGTTGGTCAGTTATCTATCAGTCAGTAATTTAGTAAGCAGTGAGTTATTTCCTATGCCAATGCATATTTTTGTTCTTTCTGCATGTTTTTAAAGAATGGACAAATTGATAGAAAATAATTATAATACTTGTTGACTTGCCCTAACCACTAAGAAGTCAACTAAATTAACATACTAGTTGATGTTACTTAACATTTTGTTCTTTGAGGTTTAAAATTTAAATATGTACTTTTATGTAAACAATGTACCCTACCTTCTCTAACAATTAGCATGTAAAAGTTCAACATTGTAAGAAAATATTTTTATAATTGAAATAGTATTCAAAGGGTCTCAAAACTAGTAATTTTAAAACAAATTATTTTAAATACTCCCCAATCCTGTTTTCATCTTTCCTCACCAGGCTGCGTTAGTTTTCCCCAACTGCTAAATTTACCACTACACATCTGATCTACGTATTTATGTTAGCTATTCGAGTATGTTACTATCTTCATTACGCTAAATCAAATTAAGATATTATGCAAATAATAATATGGCACAGGATCGTGTCAAACTCGTATTATATTAAACGAATTCCAAACAATCAAACATACTTGATGCGGGTTGCTTAAAAAACTATACAAAGTTTACAACTTACCTCTGAATAAAATATTCAGTTACTTCTTCAATGGGCTGTATATACTTTTTAACAGTTTGTGGTTGCAAGCATGGTTTTTGAACTTTGGTTCGAAACTCCCTCCACGGTTCTCCATGTCTACAAATATAACATCAGATATGATTTAAAACACATTTCAAAAGGTTTTAAACGAATATTGTTCCGCTAATAATTGTAACTCCTTCTATGAACAATTTTGAAATTCGGTCTTCAAAAATACAGTTTATAAAAAGATTACATTCAAATTTAAGAATTTCTTTAAAACAAAATCTATTATTTCGAGGTCCCCCATCTTTAGAAAGTATATACAAAAAGGTTTGCCTACTATATCAAGTATACTTTTATAGAGTATACTTTTATATTTTAATACTAAAAATTCAATAAAACATGCCTTTTAACAATTGTTAATTTGACTACCATACTGAACATAAACCTTAGTTGTAGCCACTAAAAACCAAATGAATTAATGACTGATAAAACCACAGCCTTTAAAATTGAAGTAAAACCGTTTGGAACTCACACTCCAACAACTCCTGGAAGCCTTCCGAAGAAATCTTTCCGCACCTGACTCTTGTACTTTACAAGGCAAGGCATCGAAGGTCTGAAGGGAGTGTCGCCTTCTGACCTATACACTCGTTCTATCTCATCAGCATCGTAGACGAACAACAGATCAGGTCTACCAACCAGACCGGATAATTTAACTATGGTTCCATATTCGTCATAGAGCGTCCTGGACACTTCTGCTAAATCTGATATTTGGTATTGTCCTGAAAAAATTTAAGGTATAGAAGATTTTACCTGGGTGTTAGTGTTCAAACAACTTTTTCAAAAAGTACAATTCATAAAACAATAGTTCTAAACTCTTTAAAAAAAGCATTTTTTATCCAAATAGAATAAAAAAAAAAATTTATGCCAAAAACTAAATAGATACTGTCTGTTTTAATTGTTTTTTGATGTAGTGGCGGCCACCTTAGTTTTTGATCTCACAAATAAATCTAAAACCATTTATTCATTAAAATTTTATCATAAAATTTATTGTAAATTCTCATTTTAATCACAATCACAATACACATCCGTTTTTGCAATTTACATTTTTTTAAAATCTTGTTCATTTGTTATGTAATTGACATTTTTAAAGTTCAAAGTTTGAAGTTTTTCCTTGCACAATAAAAAATGAATCATTAAAAACCAGATCCACAAATTTAAAAAGAATATTATTTTTTTTCACCACTCAATGACAAAAAAAGGATTTATAAAAATAATTTATAAAATGGTTTTAAATGAGGCAATGTCAAAGCGCTCAACTGCAAGAAATTGCACTGTTTTTAAGATTCCGTTAGACTCGCCCTTTGCTTTTTCTTTTTCTGGAGCCTCAAGCATTATAACTAAAGTTGAATTTCATCTGATATCTTTATTCTATTTAAATTTGATTATAACGGACAGACAATTTTAACGGCTGACAGAGACTAGAGGCTCAGACCCAGTATAGAGGAATACTTGGTGAATGTGAGGAACAACTGGGTGGACATAAATGATTGAAGATGGTTCGTGGACAATGAAAGAGGAAAGACATACAAATATAGAGTATACCATATCAGGGGAGTACTTTGTATCTATATAACTCTATGCTACACAGTCTTCCTGGCAGAAGAACATGCTATACACAAAACTAATTATGGGCATGAGATAATACTGTATTATGATATGCTCCATTAATCCATCTATTAAGTCCACTATGGCAACTAAACACCCTTTAAAATTGATTTTAAAATGCCAGTGTCTTCTAGATCAACTTTAAACATATACGTAGGCAAGATAAGCAAGTTAGCCTCATCTGTTTTTCTTAAGCAGGAATATGAATTGATATTTTGGTATTAAAAAACCCATATCATCCCTAGGAAAAGGGGATGTAAAAAATTGAAAACGAATATTAGTGACAAATCCATAGTTTTTAAGGTCTCTGAGATGAATAGTGATACTCAGTGGCGTATTACGAAATCGCCGGCCCCTAGGTACCCAGTTGGCGCCCCCCACTACAACTTGCCTGATGTATACTAAGTTAGGATCGACTGAAATAGGAAAAACTGGGCTGATGAAATTTGTGTATACCTACATGTCAGCTATGACATCAATTGGTAAAATTTCCTTTTTACTCTATAACTGATTTTTTTTTAATTTGCCAAATATAGTAATTATATCATAATCCAAAAAAGTGCAATATATTTTTTCTAGCAAAAGGTCTAAAGAATTCAAAAATGCAACTAAAAAATCGTTTTATGTAAATTTTTCAAAGTTATTAGCTCAAGAAGTGCAAAATGTTTAGTAACGGGGAAAAATCCAACTTTATGCCTACCATTACAGATAGTAAAACAATTTTATAATTTTTTTTCAAAATTAACGAAAGTTTTGTAACTTAGTTTTAAATAGAACTGTATAAAAACATATATCAATTTCAAAAAAATTTTTTGAAAAAAAAATATTTTTATGTACCTACCTACTTACACATCCACTAATAAAACTAGGCCTTTGCAAGTATTTCTTTTAAAATTTGCCAAATATAGTAATTGCATCACAATCAAAAAAGTTATACCTTTGTAGCAAAAGGTCCAAATAGTTTATATATGAATCTAAAAAATTGTTTATTACCTCAGAAAGCACAAATGTTTAGTACTGGAAGAAAAAATCCAACTTATGCCTACATTACAAATACTAGTAAAACATTTGTGTAGTTTTTTCAAAGTCAATCAAAGTTTTGTAATTTAGTTCTGAATAGAACTGTATAAAAACATATATTAATATCCAAAATTTGCTATGGAAAGAAACTACTTTTTGTACCTACCACACGATCCCTACAAATGACCCCTTTGCAAAATTCCCTTTGAACTTGCGGCCCCTAGGCACGTGCCTATCATGTCTAATGGGTAATCTACCACTGGTGACTCTCCAAGTATTTTGGGCAGGAAAAAATTAAAATTATTCTGTAGTGAAGCACGGGTACTCAAGCTAGTATATTTATATACATACATATATTCTACATAGAATGTACGTATATTCTAGTAAATTTGTTTGCTAGGTTCAAGACTTTTACTAATAAGTTATAAATACACTCACTCTACCTGAAAACAATACAATTAATATGTAATAAATCCCAGTCAGAGAAACTCAAAAGTAATGCTTATATTTCGTTCAATTTTTAGGGTTCACAAATGTCTTTAAAAAAGTACGTTAAGATGAGTTGTACTTTTTAATTCTTTAGGTAGAAATGCTATTACCAAACTCCTTGGTCTCCCCAAGCCCCCTTCTAAAAAAATATAACATAGCCCCCTGTAGAAAGTGTTTGTCGTCCAACATTGTAATTCTAACAATACAAACCTATATACGGCAATAGCCTCCATGTATTGCCCAACACAGGTATAGGTTTAGGCCCTGGTACTTCACTGTAGGGTCGTGGTGTCAACTCAGCCTCGGTACCACATACTATAGGCTCCGCCGTGTTCATGCACCTCTTCTCACATCTTCTTACCGCTGTAGGCACCGACTTCAGTAGTCTTAGCCTCATGGTCTGTAAACAATAAAGCATCAGTTAGTGTCTCTGAAAAATAAATTCTTTAAATTAGAATCAGAAGTTCTGAACTAGGAACGAGCAAAATGTTCTTGCATAATAAGTCTTACTCTTGCATAGTCAGTCTTAAGGCAGAGTCCTTCACCTATAGACTCAAAAACTATTCCACCGATTTCAATAAAAATTTCGCAGTTTCTCCATATTATGATGATGCATAACAGGAGTGTTTACACGTTACAACTACTACTATCTAAGGGGTTCAAATGGGGTTGTTACCCCTATTCAATAAATATAAATTAAATAACTTCCTACATGCTATACAGCTAAAATTTTGTAATATTATTTTTAATTGATATGCAAAACTATTTAAAATTAATTGCTCCGTCAAAGGGATGGAAAAAAACAACTACACTTAAAATTAAATAGTAATCCTTACACTTAATTCTTCTATATCCTCAAAAACTATTCAACTATTTCAATAAAATTTCACAATTTACACATAATTGTGTAAAAATATTCTCCAGGATTTTTTTTTGGATAGTATGGTCACTATAAACAAATAAATTTATAAATGATGTAGCTACCACTACACAATAAAAATAAATTGCACTACATTTCTAAAAACTATAAATCTAAAGTTATTTAACATCCTGATTAATTGATATAAACAAATTTGCAATTCAATTACTTACGTCAAAGGTATGAAATGAACTAACTACTCTTAAAATTAAATGAAGCAATAGCGAAGCAATGTGGTACTAAGTGACAAAATTAGAAATTTGACACACACGAAAAATGAAGTTGGTACCGGTAACATATATTTGTGTTAATTCCTCTGTATAGTGGTTTTAAAATTGAACAAAACCCATAATTGTTGATTTTAAAAAGTTATTTGTTTGTCTAAACAATGTTTTGTTAGGGTTAAGAGCGTTTTTATTGGTTCAAAATGTTTCCATACAAACATATCTTTAAGTTAGGGCGTTTTTAAAACTTTATACCTCTCTAACTTTTAAACGGTTAGTCGTATCAAAAAAGTACCAAGAACAAAAGAATCTGAAAATAGCTCGTAAATCCCAAAATCATCGTACAGGGTGTCTTATAAGAAATAAAAAAGTTTAACAAATATATGAACTACATATTTTGGAATTTCTCAAAAAACAAGAAAAGGTCCGATATTTAAAGTTCACTGTCAGATTTATAGTTTACTAGCTGGCCCCGAACCGGCTTTGCACGGACAGACAAATCAAAGTTGAATGTATATTAACAAAAAATATATTATATCAATAAATATATTACACTATGTATTTCTTATACGAATTTTTAGTAACTTTGAACCCCCCCCCCAAATCTCCCCTAAAATTTAGATTTTTTTTAAAAAAACTCTTTCTTAGCGAGCACCTAGGGCCCTAGAGGAATCTACATACCAAATTTCATTCCAATCCGTTCGACGGTTTTAGAGAAATCGTGATTTTGTAACTTTGACCCCCCAAAATTTCGAATTTTTTAAAACCCTTTCTTAACGAGTATCTATGGCCTTAGAGGAAGCTACATACCAAATTTCTTTCCAATCCGTTCAATGGTTTTTTGTAGTAACTTTGACCCCCCAAACCTCCCCTAAAATTTCGAAATTTTTCAAAAACTTTCTTAGCGAGCACCTATGGTCCTAGGGGAAGCTACATACCAAATTGCATTCCAATCCGTTCGATGGTTTTAGAGAAATCGTGATTTAGTAACTTTGACCCCCCCAAAACGCCCCCTAAAATTTCGAATTTTCGGAAACCCTTTCTTAGTGCGCGTCTAGAGCATATAAAGAGTATTAGTGCCAAATTTCATGTTTGTAGGCCTCGTGTTTTTGGAGAAACTGTGATGAGTCAATGAGTCGATGGTATTTGATTTTTATAAGTATAGATAAGTTACCCATTTAAAAAGGACAAACTCGGACTTAGCCTTTCAGTTTAAAAAGTCAGTCATGTACAAAACGTAAGACCAATAACACAACTCTTGTTCCTCATAATTATTCTGGACATGCGTGACATTGTTTTGACAGTTGAAACAAATCAGGACAAAGAACAGGCTACTAGGCATAAAAATAGGTAAAGTACTTAAAAATGCACATAAAAACGAAGGCTGTTTGATTACGTTCCATCTGTTCTCTAGGTTTATGGAATTCTCAAACGTTTAAATGCTACTCTTGCTGTATGCTTCGACCTATAAACCTACGTCTGGACATTTTAGTGCTTTGAAGACTTATTTGTCCTGTAAAATTACAATTAGCTTCCGTGTGCCTGTCGGAATTTTTATCGCTGTGGAGTAATCTAAAACAAATTAAAATTATAATATTAAATTTGTCTTTGTCTATAGGCTACACTTAATTGTCAACAGAAACAAAATAATTTGGAAAACGATTGACCCTAAAGGCCATCCCTGTAACTTCCCACTAAGTTTAATTACAAAAGTATGATGAAAGTTTGATAAACACTATTTTTGGAAATTTTGAACTGCCATAAGTTTTGAATGAATCAACCGATTTTTATGCGATTTGCGGCAATCGATGCAGTTTTTTAAGTCCATTGAAAGAATCAACAACAAAATTTTTTCAGATGAAAAGTTTCAGAGAAATTGAGGAAAAACACATTTTTATTTTCTTTCGTTCACGATATCTCGCGAATGAATCAACCGATTTTTATGCGATTTGCGGCAATCGATGCAGATTTTCGAGTCCATTGAAAGAACGGACAACAAAAATTTTTCTGATGAAAAATTTCGGAGAAATTGAGAAAAAACACTTTTTTTTATTTTCTTTCGTTCACAATATCTCACGAACGAATTAACCGATTTTGACTGGACTGGTAGCGATCGACGTCGCTTTTCAAGGTTAAAAGCTGATTAGATTTTGGAATTGATCGGTAAAGCCGTTTAAAAGTTATTAAAAAAAAACCTGATTTGAAAATATTTTATTTCTTAGTTTTTTCGAAATTTCTCAGAACCTACCGGTCCGAATTAGTTGAAATTTTCAGGAAATCTAAGTTTGACGGAACTCTTTAGAACGCCGTTTGGTAGGATCCAATCGGTTAAGCCGTTCAAAAGTTATAAGCGGGTCACATACTTACATACACACACACATACATACAGACAGGGTGACACCCTCTCGGGAGTGGTCAGGGAAGATTCCTAAGACCTCAAAACGTCGAGATCTGATGAATACTCGATTTTCGAAAAACGGGGTGAAACCAATAACTTCCCGATTTTAGAAAATTTTCAATTTTCTTAGCGGGAAGTTAAAAAAAATATGTTTTGTATTTTGTTAAGCCGGTTGTACACGATGCTTACGAACATATTCCAACGTTGGGCGTTTGACATGGTTCTTACATCGTGTGGCCGTTATTCAAACCTACGAGATTCCATTGGCGAGCGTCGAACGGTCGCATTTGACCATGTTCCGGCCGATGTCGGTATTCTTGCACCGAGTCAAAGGGATGCTTCCAATACTTGAAGGAAAATGTTCGACTCAACGGCTACACGACTCGTTCATATGAAGCAACTAGCTGACCCGTACGGCGTTGCCCGTGGTGGTTGGTATTTTCAGTCTTTTTAACGTAATTGTATTATTTTTAAGTGTTCAGTCAGTGAGTGGTATTTGGCTTCTATATATATAGATCTTAAATAATAAAAGCACTATTGTTATAATAATAAAAGATCTGAAATTATGATTTTAGTAACTTTGATCCCCCCAAACCCCTCCTAAAATTTCGAAATTTTTCATACCCTTTCTTAGTGAGCACTTATGGCCCTAGAGGAAGCTACATACCAAATTTCATTCCAATCCGTTCGGTAGTTTTGAAGAAATCGTGATTTAATAACTTTGATCCCCAAACCCCCCTAAAATTTCGAATTTTTTTAAACCCTTTCTTAGTAAGCACCTATGGCCCTAGAGGAAGCTACATACCAAATTTCATTCCAATCCGTTCGGTAGTTTTGAAGAAATCGTCATTTAATAACTTTGATCCCCAAACCCCCCTAAAATTTCGAATTTTTTCAAACCCTTTCTTAGTAAGCACCTATGGCCCTAGAGGACGCTACATACCAAATTTAATTCCAATCCATTCGGTAGTTTTGAAGAAATCGTGATTTAATAACTTTGATCGCCTAACCCCTCTAAAATTTCGAATTTTTTCAAACCCTTTCTTAGTGAGCACCTATAGCCCTAGCGGAAGCTACATACAAAATTTAATTCAAATCCATTCGGTAGTTTTGAAGAAGTAATTTTTTAATAACTTTGATCCCCCCAAACCCCCCTAAAATTTCAAATTTTTTCAAACCCTTTCTTAGTGAGCACCTATGGCCCTAGATGAAGCTAC
>JAGFPH010002150.1:206759-216930 GCA_018207615.1 Philaenus spumarius
AGAAGTCATGATACACCTCGATATAATTTAAATAGATTGCAATATCAGCGTAAAACTATTTTTTTTAAACTCTACCATAACTATTTTAACACTTTTCTGGTATTTAAGGGGGAGTTCAAAATGTTTTCCCCTTTTTAAAAAGGGGGTAAAGAGTTCAACTTTTATTTTGTCAAACTACAACCCCTATCTTGTGACATATCATTGGAAAGCCCTTCAAACCCCATGAATTTCTGTAAGAAAATAAAAATCAGCTGACGCATTCGTTTGCTACGCTCAAAGATTGTTTTTTGTAAGGTATTGTTATAACTTTATATTATTTAAAAGACGAAAAGAGAAATCTGATTCACCTTCAGGGGGGAACCTTAGAAACATATTTACAAAATCTCAAAAACCCCCTCCCCCTCATACCACCTCAATTCAAAAATTTGTTATGGATATATGTGACTTGTGATACATCAAATTGATGCCCTTTAAAACTATTAATTTATGTGATAAGAAAATAAAAATCGGCTAGAGCCATTTCGTTTGCTATGTTCATAAATGTTATTTTGTAAATTATTTTGTAAAATTGTATAAACATAGGTTAACGCACTATGCAAATAATGATTTATTACAACGTTCAATTATTCAAATTTGACAAAGTTTAGACCACAAAATAAATAAGAGCCAAGTTATCCTGATGAAGAATGATAACGAAATCCATGCCTTCATAAGACAAAAAATTATGCCTTCAATTAATTGCATACTGCACTTTCACTTTAATTTCCTTGAGCCCTGAAAACGTGGTTGATATTGTTCTCGGTTTAACGTTGAAATACGTAAAGCAATTTTTATTTTATTACCATAGAAATACACGTTTTTTTAAAGGGTTTGAATTTGAAGAAGTACAGTCTCACAAGTCATGTGTGGTAGTTACGAATTTTTGACATGATGTGATTTGAGTGGGGTTGGATTGATTTTTAAAATAGTTTTATTATGGTTCTCATATAAGTCGAAAAACATTAACGAGAAAAGGGTGGGTGTCTCTTTTCGTGTTTTAAATTATATAAAACTATTACAGTAATTTAATAACATTTTTGAGCGTAGCGAATGAAACCGCCAGCTGATTTTTATGTTATTATCAGAGAAATTCATGGTTTTTATAGGGCTTTTCAATGATATGTCACAAGATAGGGGTTGCCATAAAAAAATAAAGTTGCCCCTTTTACACCAGCTTTAAAAAGAGGGGGCAACAATTTTAAACCCCCTCAAACACTAGAAAAATGTTTATAATAGGTATGGTAGAGGTTTTCCGTTGATTTTAGCAATCCATTTAAATTATATCGATGTGTATCAAGACTTATTTTACTCTCTGTATATTGTTGTTTTTATGAAATTTACATGTAATTAAAATTTTTACCTCATTATGGAATTTCGCTCATTCTATACTTAATATGATAAAAGTGTTTTTCTTGCTCATAAGTGTTACCTCTCAAATTACCACCTATAAAATCGTAAAAACAATAACCAATTTGTATTTTTAGTATATAAAAGACCTTTCTCTAATTTATGATTTGAATAATCGTAAACAGTTCAATGTATTTTCGCATTAAGAATCTTCTGTCAAAAAGCAGCAACACTGTTGGCAATATGATTGATCCATAAATTCCAACAGGTTCCAAATGCCAAGGCCTTTTGCTGAAGCTCATACTGTATAATGGGTGGCATATGTTTCCAAACGACGAAAATTAGTTTACGTCATCACGCACGAGGCAGTTTGAAGAATCTCTGTGTGTTTTGGGTTTGTGAAGTAGTGTTTTGCAGGTGTTAAATGTAAAACTTGTTTCATGTTAAGAGGATTTTTTACATTTTTATTTTGCTCAATTCTTATAAGAATAGCTTTACAGGGATTCATTGTACTGGATGCATTATTATTATACATAACTTTGTAAATCACTTATTTATTATATTTTTAGCGTCAGTTGAGAGGTATAATTATTATATTTTTACTTACTTTTGAGACATATTTTTGTTACACTGTTCCTGTAAGTTGAGATATATATTTGATATAATTTTATTTTAGTTGAGAGAGATATATTTGTTATATTTTTATAGTAAATTAAGAGATGTATTTATTATATTTTTAGTGTCACTTGAGAGGCAAATTTGTTATATTTTTATTGTCAGTTGAGAGATATATTTGTTATATTTTAATATCAATTGAGAGATATATTTGTTAAATTTTACTGACATTTGAGATATATATTTCATATAATTTTACTGTCAGTTGAGAGATACATTTATTATATTGATACTGTAAGTTGAGAGATATATTTGATATAATTTTACTGTAAGTTGAGATATGTTTGATATATTTTTAATGTCAGTTGAAAGATATATTTTACTGTCTGTTAAAAAATATATTTCTTATGGTTTTATTGTGAATTGAGAAATAAGAGCTCTGCAAAACTAAAAAAGATCCAGAAAATAAATTTTAGTATTTCAAGTACTTTCAAAGAATTTCATACGGACTCGTTCAATTGATACGTTTGGGAAACAGGTCAACCTAATCATGATTTCGTCCCCTGGGATCCGATCCACGAAGTTTGTATCCAACTAATAATGTGTAAAGTTGGTCAAAACGTCTAATTACTATATTATAGTGTTTTACACTACTTGAACAAGTAAAGAGTTTTACTTGTGATAAACTACAATTAACATTCGCAATACGTGTAATCTGGGATCGATCCAGGGGAACGAGGAGTGAAATCCTACGATGGTTTCGGGTGGTTAAGGTGGTCATATTAATGAAATAGTAATAAAAAGCCCAACGTTCGACCAATTTGAGTTTTCTCTGTTATTTACGACTCAATTATTAAAAACCATATATCGTTGGATTTTTCTTGAAATAGTCTAAAAATTTGGTGTCTATTTTTAGCGAATTTCCATAGGAAAAATGAGCTTTTGCAGTGGCCCTTATGGTAAGACCCAAGGTCGGGAGTAGCAAATGAGCACCGAACATGGTCCCCAGAACACGTTTTGGGGTGTAATTAAAAATAATATATATATATGTACATATGTGTTCGCACTCTAGCGGCCGCATTTTAAGTCCGATTTGATTCAAATTTGGTACACATGTTGGTTGTCTACGTCGCTCGGACGAGTTCGTTAGCAAAAAAAATCCAACAATCGGAAGCACGTTTTTTAACAGGAAGTAACTATTTTTTGAGATATTTTTCCCTACGAGAATGAATCTGTTTTTGAGTTTTTTCTACAAATATAAATGTAGGATGTTATTATGGACATTTTGTTTTTTACGCAACCTTATAGCTCGCTTGGTCCCCCCAAAATCGATCAAAACTTAAAATACCGTAGAAGTACCCGGTTCAAAGAAATGTGGTGGATGATACCGCGGGGTCGGCGTACGCAATTTATTGTGTATTGAAGATACTCCCAATACGGGGGTTGGCGTGCGAAGCACGCAATGCTTTGTGTGTTGAAGATACTCCCAATACGGGGGTTGGCGTGCGAAGCACGCAATGCTTTGTGTATTGAAGACACTCCCAATATACGGAATTTCGTGCGAAGCGTTTTGCAGCTACTCAGCACCGTCGTGAATAGACCTATTTCCCAAATTGTTGGTTGAAACGATAAAACATAGGCCTATAAACTTAATTTTGGAAATTTGCTCAACTCACGTCAGCGGTTCAGCTGCGTTTTCGAATTATATTTATTTCCAGCGAAAACTATTTGTATTTTTAGAATGAGTTTAACTTGTAATTCAGATTTCAGTATATAAGAAACATTTTCCAATACCTACGGTCACCGTCATCTGTACAATTACCAAGTATTTTATCGTTTCAAAGGAATAACTAATGTAATCTTTGAATCAAGTAAATGTTTGTGTCTATTATCCAGAGTTTCTTGTGTTTTCAGTTGTTGCAGTGGTGGCATAGTATGGAAACGACATTATTGATGTTTGCAAAGTTGATTGCCCGCCCTCTTATCGTCCAATTTGTGTAATAGATACAAAAACTTATACAACAAGGACAATGAACAGCCAGTGCTCTATGGCGATAGCGAACATATGCCAAGGCGCATGTAAGTTTATTTATTTTTTAAATACTGATTTATACAGCTAGATTTGCCCTAGCGAAATTTGGACACCGTGCGTAATAATCTGCAATGTATTTCAAAATAGTATTACTGTATACTGTAGCTGACAAATGACCCCGTAAAATTTCGGACAGTCGAAGCTGATCATCCTGTACATTAAGGCTTTGTGATACCTCCGACATATTGGTGTCAGCTCCCATTAGACAGTATACAGTTATTGGATGTTATCTCGGACTTGGAGTTGTGTAAGGATCGCCGCATCCAGTCGTGAATGTCTGAAGCAGAGTCAGTGTGGAAATAATCAGTCATTGTGACGTAACTATACTGCCATTACCAAATGTCGGCCTGAATACGAACCGTGGAGTGCTCGTTTACCACTGTTATTAAGGTGAGGCTGTTTCATTGAATATTAGAAATATAATAATTCGACCACGCAGCTGAACCGCTGACGTGAGTTGAGCGAATTTCCAAAATTAAGTTTAGCACTAAGTATTTAGGGTTTCAACCAACTATTTAGGAAATTGATCTACTTATAAAGGGGCTGAATAGCTGCCTGTGCGTATGAAATATATTAGTAGAATTTGTTTGCACCTAAGCCTCCAGCTTCGACTCACGCACTCCTTCGTTCCAGTCGGCCTTGCGACCTCGGGTTATGTAAAACTCGGCCGTTGGGCCTCGGATCGTAAGTGCCTCCACAGTAAAATCCCACAAAGTTCTTTTATGGTATTTTGGGGTAACTAAGGTAGATATAAGGTCGTGTAAAAAAACAAAATGTGCAGAATAATATCCTACACTTATTTTTTTTTAGATAAAACTCTAACAAAGTTTCATTCTCGTGCGAAAAATCTCAAAAAACGTACGTCTGGTTGTTGGATTTTTTTGCTAACGAACACGTCCGAGCGACTTAGACAAACAACATGTGTACCAAATTTGGACCAAATCGGACTTAAAACGCGGCCGCTAGAGTGCGAACACATATATACATATATCGCCACTTAAGATTCCGGGTTCGAATCTCGGCTAGAGAATAGGTAGCTTTTCATATCTGTGGTTTGAAGGTAGGAGGGCGGAAGTAAAGCAAACGGTGGTTGGCTCGCTTCCAAGCTGACGGGATATGACTGGTTACCTGGTCTCCGGCTTGGGATGTTTTGCATACTATTTTTACTACAGTATTTATATATATGTTGTTATTTAAAAAAAAACAACCATGCATAAAGAACAAAATGGTCAGTGTTTATCGATTGCAATCCTCTATATTGTAAATACTAGTGAATATATTTTTAAAAATTAAATAACATTAAATTGTTCCTCGCAATAAAGGTATTTAAGGGTTAAAAGGTTTTGCATCTTAAGTGACGATATAAAATTTAATGACACCCCAAAACGAGTTCTGGGGACCATGATCGGTGCTCATTTACCACTCCCGACCTTAGGTCTTACCATAAGTGTCACTGTAATAGCTCATTTTTAATATGGAAATTCGCTGATATACTGAGCAGTCTCTTATTTTAATTGTTTAAAGTCGTACTATACAGAGTGTCTGAAAAGTACTGTACCAAATTTCACCATGCTATTCTTTGGTGGAAATAAAAATAAAGTTTCAATAAACATATGTTTATGTCCAAAAATACTTAGTTTTAGAATTATCCGCCATTTTGTTTTTAAAAATAAATTATTAAACACAAAATGCTAATCAAGGAATACCACTTCACTAGATGCCGACCAATTGCTCACGCGTTTGTGGTCGTGTTTCGGACAATTTTTAGCCAAAGTTTTACGCAAATCTGTATTATAAGTTTTGAAGCACAAGAACTCTACTTTCGGAATCCGTTTGAAAAATTTTAACCGGTCTTAACAATTAATTTACATTCATTTTTAAAAATTGTTGAAACAGTTATGCAAAATCAATATATCCGATAGGCCCACCTTGTGCATGCTTAATTTACATGCTCTTAACTGTCGTGATCCAATGCTTAAACTTTTAAAATTTTAAAATTTTCAAAAACAATAAATTTTCCGTAGGATTTCCAATTTTTTTCATGCAAAATTGAACCGATCAAGATTGTTTCATTTAAAACTTTTTAAATCTAATTTAATTTACTACAAATTTTTCATTGAAAGTTTGCGTTTCACAAATAAACTACAAAACATATGTGAAAAACTTAAAAAAGTAAAATTTATCACGGATTTTACTGTTTTAATAGTTTTACAATATAAACTCATTGTTTCCGGAGGTGGTATTTTCATCTACAAACTATTCCATAGATCATAAAGCAATCGGTTTGTTCTTAAATCTTTTACCATACTAACATTTCTATTGAGTGTTTTGTATATCTAATGAAACGATAAGTTATGATACACATTACAATAATTACCGTACTACATGCTATGTTCATAAAAGGCAAAACGGTTTTCTGAAAACATTGTAAAATAAAAGTGACGCTATTTATGGTTTCAGCGGTTGTCTCAACCCTTAAATGCGAAATACTTTAAAATCCTTTCTTAGTACCAGGAACTGCCACATACTTTCTCACACACATATTTAAATTATTAAACAGACTCACTGTGATTAATAATTTTATTAAAGTAGGAGAGTAACTAATAAATATTATTATTGTTATTAAAACTATTTCGAACACATTTGTACCAAACATGTCAATTAGACTTGTATAGATGCACGAAAAAAGGTTTTGAAAATTTTTGAAAAACAACCCTCTTTTTTGCCAAAAACCCCCAAAAATCAGATACTATTACCTAAACGAGAATTTTTAGAAAGATGCGGTTTTTGCATGAGGTAGGGTAAATTAAGGGCTACAAATAAGCCAAATTTTATCAAAATCGTTAGAGCCGTCTTTTATTAAAACAATAATAACAGATTTTTTGGGGTTTTTTTTTGCCAAAAAGGGGTTTTTTCAAAATTTTACTTGACATGTCTGGTGCAAATATGTTTGAAATCGATTGAATAGTTTTCGCCATAGCTTTGCATACATACAGACAGACATTTTCTAAAAACCACTTTTTTGGACTCAGAGGGTCCCAAAATGGATATTTCCACAAAAATTTCAACATCGATTTTTTTTGCGATCACTATTTTTTATTTTTTATTAATACTATAGCGAGAAAGTAATAAAAGTAATGCTTGTAGTATACACTTTTAATGATAGAAAAAACAAACACCAAAGTGAACACTTGTTAATGGCCATTCCGAATATTGATTAATAATTATAAGACTACCGTCTGCAATATTCTGCTATACTATCGTAGTTAAACGAAGACCGTTTGACGAAGGGAAGAAGGATAAATAGCTAAGTTAAAGATAATAACATCTGTGTACATACAATATTGCTGTGTTTACTAATTATTACACATAACTTAACTATTGTCCTTCATCCGATTGTTTCGACTATGATACCATCCGATAGGGAATCGAAAGGGCTACAAAAGAGGTGTCTTGACATTTTTTGTTAAAATGTACGGTTTTTGAGTAATTTAGGTTGGAAATTTTCAAAAAGCCGCCATTTTAAAACCCATTGTTGTATATAATCGCTTATTTTTCTAAAAATAGGCCATTGTTAGGTTAAACTTGAAGCATAGTTTGAACTCAATCGGTCAAACCATTCTCTAGATATGAATTATTTTGTATAAGAAACAAAATGGAGGATAACTGGAAAACAAATAATTTTTGGGACAAATTTTATTCTTGATTTTTTGTTTATTTTGATCCATAAAACAGCCGCCATTTTGAGACGCATAATTGGATTTAATCCCTTATTTTTTTTTAAAGACATATCACTGTTAGTTTAAACTTCATGCCAAGTTTGAACTCAATCAGTCAAACCGTTCTCTATATATAAGTTATTTTGTACAAAAAACAAAATGGTGAATATCTGCAAAACGAAGTGTTTTCAGGCCTGTGTTTATAATATGAACTTTTTAAAATTTTGACCCATAGAACCATTCCCCGAAGTTTGGCTGTTAACTTATTTGACAACCAGAATATCCTTGTTTCATTGTAGTTATTTGTTATCCTTATTTAGTTTTAATGCCACATTGGACTTTTTTAATGTAATTTTACTTTTACTCAATGAATGCTTTATATGCAACGAGAGGTGATCTATCAAATCTAGCAATAAAATATAGTTTTTGAAAATAACATGTTTAAAAATGTCTCAATTTGAATTTTTAATACACATTTTTTGTAATTGTATGCACACATGTATGCCCTATAGTTTTGACTTTTGCCCTTTGCATTGTAAAATGTTTATCGGCAATAAATCACTTACTCACTTAAATTAAAATTGGACACCCTCTAAAGTACGAGTATTCTGTATGCTTTTTACAACCTGAATATAATACAAAAATTGAAACTTTCTGTCACACATATTAAATTATTGGCATTAAAATGTATGGAGTGTTTAAGCATTACAACCTAGGGGAACTGCGAACAACTAGAAGACAAAATCAATGGAAACTTCCACCGAAAACCTGAGGTTATTTTTGATTTCGTTAAAGGCACATTCAAAGTTATAACAAATCCAAGCCACTGCCAATCAAGTACGGTATTTTTCAGTTTATAAACTTACAAACTTAAAAATATACAATATTAACAGGAATAATCATAAAATTAACAATTATGATAATTACAATTAAAAATGGATAAAATGTGTAAATTAAAAGAAAAATGTAGAACGCAATGATCGGAATACAGAAACAGTTTATAAAAAAAAATATGTTTTTTTGTTTGGTGAGACTATTTGGGTTTGAAAAATTATTGTGGTTTTAGCTACTAAAGTCAACGATAGACTCCAGATGTAAATCAATTTAAACATTATTTTCCTGTAATTTTTTTTATGACTAGGAGTAACCCCGGCGTGCTCCGCACGCTAACCCCGTTGGAAGCTTCTATACACATAATCACGTTACGTTTTCTTCATAATAAAGGTGTAGGATTAATAATAACCCCTTGCTAAAATGGTAAATAATGTTAAATGTTTAAATTAAATGATTTCGTACATTTTGTAACAGCAGTTATAATAAAGTTTAAAAGAACCAGCAAGGCTCAGGTCTACATTTTAATAAACACCTAACCTAAAAGTTAGAAATACAAATAATTGCTTCAAAGTTTTAAATCAGCTGTTAATGGAAATATTACAGCAAACAGCTGTTTTATCTGTTATTTTATCGAATTGGTTGCTATGGTAATGAATGTAAATACATCCAAGAAATATGTGTTGGTTCATCCGTCTAGGACTAACCAAAGAATTTTACCGACTAAATTTACAAATTATTGAAATAAAAATGTTTTAATCAAAATGAATTATAGCCTATGTTACTCAGGGATAGTGTAGCTTTTTATAAGTAAAACAATTTTTTCAATCGGTTCAGTAGTTCCAGAGATTAGTATAGAAGAGTTACTAATTACTTTTGTATGTATTTATCTTTTTACAGAAATGTGCTTAGTTTCAAGTTATAAGATAGGCTTAGATATTCAGTAAATAACGAAAAATAATCGGCTTATTTTTTAACACCCTTCATATCCACAATTAAATAAACTCAAATTATGTTATGTTATTTTGCTTAATTTATTGTGTAATTTATTTTTTTAAATGTTATACACAAATACCAGTTAAGTTTCACTCAAAATAAAATATTTGATATTGTTTCTGTAGTTTTTCCCTCTAATAATTATTAATATAAATAAAAATGTAAATGTACGTTTGTTCAAAATCTCAAATCTCCGAAAATTCTTCACCAATTACTTTGAAATTTTTACACAACATTACATACGAATACAAGCATGTTTTTATATACTTTACAAAAAAGAACAACAACATCTATCTTATCTTCTAAAGCGAGAGATAATTGTCTGTCTGCTAAATGGATCTGGAATCTCCGTCTAAGGATTTTTGATTTTTTGATTTTATATGGGGCTTTTGGCCACAAGAAATCGATTGGAAATGGTCACCAGTCTGGGAAAATTCGTTTTCTACGTCTTTTTATTAAATTAAAAAGTGAAATTTGTCCATTTGAAACAATACAAAGCACAGCTGATGCAAATGTTTTCAATGTCATTACA
>JAGFPH010002151.1:19040-63141 GCA_018207615.1 Philaenus spumarius
TTTCTCACATAGAAAACCCTTTGATATATTGTAATTGACGCCGCAACATGTGGCATTTTTCATAAGAAAAGTTTAATATATTGTAATATTAACATGTATGTAACGTTATGTACATTAAAAAATTATAGATATTTGAATTCAGACTAGAAATTGTATGGCAACAAAAAAAAAAAAAAAAAAAGTTTAAAGAAAATCCACTAAAACAGTTTTTATTTTTATTTTAGTAACAAATGTTTATATTTTTATTGCTTGTATTTAGTGCAAAAATAATAAATTAAAATTTATATGTCACATTTATTTTCAAGATCCTCGTCAAATGCACGGTTCTAGTGAATTATAACACTGTAATATAAAGAACAAATAATTATGTTATACACAGGTTCTTAATGTAGTATTTCATATCATACTTATAGCTAATTTCATTTAGGCCAGCAATTTATTAATTTGGTCAACTGCAAGCCCCAATAATTCCCGTCTAATTAGGTAATTTGGTTGTATTTTAAAACTTATTAGAAATTAGATAAGTAACATTAAAAGATCAGACATGTGTACCTGACATTATAGCTGGAATGGCTTGTGTTTGTATAGGTGTAGGTTTCTCATATTCTTGTTTCTTTAAAGCATCTAACATCTTCTTACTCACTCCACACTGGGCCCAAGTTTTAATAGGCTTTGGACACCCTTTTCCTTTAACACGTATGCCTTCTAATTCCTAAACAATACAAAATATAACTTTTTTGTATTGTTAGTACAATAATAGCTTAAGGAACAGGAATATTAGTGGTGAGAGTCTAAAACATGTTTTAGGAACTAAATGAAATTTAGTTCAATGCTTATTGGCTACACCCATCTAATAGTACCAAACTACAAAAATCCCTTGCTTCATAAGGTAATCACATTAAGAAGGCAGAGTAAACACATAGCTAGCCTTCAACCACCGGCAGACATAACACAGTTTCAGAAGAATCTGTGTTTTTAGTATTACAACAACAAAAATTGTTGGTGGTTTTTGTGACTTGTGTGTGAATACATTTTGACAAAATTTTTTAAGCCATAACATTTTAGTGTTGTTTTGATGATCAAAATCTCAAAAAGAACAGGATTCGTAGTGTTTTGGTATAACATTATATTGCATGTGGTACATAATACTTTTTTATTGATAGAACCTCCCCCACAGTTGCACAAGTTCTAGCCTAGTTACTTTCTAAATTATAGTGTATTGCCTCCGGGAACTGTTATTGAGTAATAAAACTTGGTTATATACCTTATTATGTCCGTCTACAGTCCTATTTATTGTCACATGTTTAAATGTTTGAGTGTTTTGTTATGTGAAGTAAGTGCTGTGTTAAGTGTAATTATGACAGTTTCTGTTTAAGAGTTTTTATATTTGACTTGATAATGGAGACGTGAGCTCCGAAATCGATTGTCCCATCACATAAGGGCTAAATCAGGACTGTAGACGGACATAATAAGGTATGCAACCAAGTTTTATTAGTTACTTTCGTTCAGTGTATGCTGCTCCCTTGCCTTCATTAGTATCAGAGCTGTCGAGTGGTTTGGAGGCGCGCGGGGCGAGATATTGGTGGCGCCCCACCACCACCACTCACTCATCCCGCTTCCCACCCACCACTTGACAGCCAATTTGGATTACTTTAGTTAGTTACAAGTATGAATAACACAGACGGGAGTTAAAATAGCAAGAAAACGTGTTTTGTAATAAGATTGTATTACAAATGTAATAATTACTAACAATTTGAGTAAACATAATATTAATTCCACACTAAATAATAAATGGAGTGAAAAACCTCAATAATACATACATCGAGTAAAATAAAAATGGATCATGGTGTATGAAATAACTGGCCTTTGTACGAGCAAATGTTGAAAGAATTTTCTTAAAGTCATTAGTCTTTGAGCTTTGTCGTTCTTAATAGACAGGATGACCAGAGAATTCAGTCTCCCCTGTGACATAGTAGAACGTAAATAAGTCTTTATCAGTTTTAGCTTACTAAACCTACTGGCGTAGTTAACAAAACTCTAAGTGCAATCCAGAGATTCAAAAATAAGCATTTCCCGTTTGTTTTCTTGATTGCCACATCAATAGTAAAAATAGAACAGCGCTACAGGGCAGCGAATTGTGTGTGTGTGCGAGTGAGAGCACCCTTACCGACAATTAATAGAGACAGAGATAAGGAAAGAGGTGGGGTCTAATACCATATTATCAGGGTTCATACAGGTTTTTCAAAAAGAATTTCCAGGACATTTCCAGTACAATTCCAGGACAAGATCTTGATTTTCCAGGACACTTAAACCACACAATTCTACGGTAAAAAGTAATTTTTTTTAGATAAAGGTCTTGTTGAACGAAAAATACATGTCATAAAAAGTGATGAGGTTAGAATCAAACAATTTTTTGTTTAATATTCCCAACCAAAATAGGCTGGATAAAAAAAAAAACCTCAATGCTCTTTAAAAAATAGTAACACTGAATTTTTTAACTTAAGAAAGTTATTTTACAGAATTACAAAGGACTGATGTTACTGATGAACTGTAATTTATATTTTAAATAATTGCATAATTGAAATACATGAAGTGAGAGTTAACTACTAAGAATAAATTAAATTGATTCATTGAAATATTGTTCCTGATAGGGGTTTGGTCAATGGTATAAATATATTTTTATTTAAAACAATTCACTTCATTGAATTACTACACAAAAAACAAACATTAGACCTGTGTTAGACTAACCTATGTAATACATAAACCACTTGACTTTTTCATGGGAAAAACAAAGCACAGTTTATTACAGCCTAAGATTCTTTGATCAGTTTGGCCATCTTGTTTGTTAGTTTTCTACATCTTTGGTCATTTCTATTCTCTTTACTCTAAAAGAATTCGACTTTGCCAATAAAGTACAGTCTTTCCTGTTCTCACTGGTGGAGAAAGCCTAACTATTCATTTTCAAAACTACTATAGTATACCGGTATTATGAATTTTCAACATCCTACATTCTCTGATCTTTAATTTGTATTAGGTTTGAATGGTTAAAACTAGTTACATGTAACGCATGGTATACATACTCAGATCAGTCAATAAAATTTAGAAATGAAATCGGAATTTTGGAATACAGGGGAAAATTCCAGGACAGAGACCTAATTTTAAAGGACATCACAGAAAATTCAAGGATAATTCCAGGTTCTCCAGGACATCAGATGAAATTCCAGGTTTTCCAGGACGCGTATGAATCCTGATTATGTAATTTATAAAATTATATCCTAGCATTTACCATTATGATCTCGGGGTTGGCTTGATCATGCTAGCTTTCATTAAAATAATCTATTTATACTGGTCAATGTTTTATTTATCAATAAAGTAACACTTATTGTATGCTTATCGCAAATTCTGAAATTCACACACCCATTCACAAAATAGGGCAAGACTGAACCGTCAATAATAAACTAAACAATTACACATCTTATCGTCCTAGTCCTACATAAAAATTACATTTCACAGAATCTTCTAAACAGTTCCAACAAAGCAATCTGAAAACTTTTTTTCTGTTCTCATTACTTCTTCTTAACATTGAAAACATCTGTTTGTACTGTTATAATTTCTAGGCTATTTCTGCTTTCTCTCATTCATGGTAGCTTTTATTTATTTACTTAGATGTTATTTTTTCTCTCAGATATTTTTGAACAACAGATTGGTTGGACTGGCATAACCCATTAACCCAATGCAATTTATTAATATTATTAATAATAAAAATATACGTTGAAAATGGACCAGCATATTTGTATAGTAAAATAGTAAATGTGATTGTGGAGTGGCATAGGCCCTACTCCCTTAGGCATCTCGTTAAAACTTATCATAAATTAATTTTTTTATTTTCCCTCATCGCGGCGCATAGGGTGATTGCTCCGCCCTTCGACGGCCCTGTTTAGTCTAACTGTAATAAATTAAATCTATTACGAGAAAACATTTCTATAATAACAGTTAGTATTTGTGAACCAATTAATTAAAAAAATTTAAAAAAGCTGTATCAAATATCAAAATAATAAGTTATAAAGACAAATGTGTGGCATTGTTTTATGCATGAAATAATAGAAGTTTAAAAAGTCTTATTTACCTCTCTGTATTTTTCCACTTCTTCGTGTGTCAAACGAGCAATTTCAGGCACTTCTGTATAGAAAGCTTTACGAAAAGCCATGTATTCCATTCCTGCATGATCAACTTTAGCTAATTCTTTCTTTTGCTTGTTGGCAAGAGTGGCAGCTGTAGTGCTTAAATCTTCCTCCTCTTCTTCTGATAAATACTGAAAGAAGAAAACCGATTCGTAAACTACATCGTTTGTCAAAATTTGTAAATTTTAAAATACTTTTAGTGTTATTAGTTTGAAACAGTAACTATAAATCAGTGTATTAGCTAATATGTTGCTAACCAGTAAAATTTACTTTACCTCTAAACCATCTTGATTCTGTTCTATAAGTTCGCCCTTCCGTTTGTCAGCTTTCTTCTTAGCCACACCTGTAACTATGACATACCCTGATTGTGAAGGATTGCTTGGTACAGGAGGGCCTGGGTTGGTTTCAGTTCCTGTATTTCCTTTCTTGTTATCCATTTTGTTCACTTTTCTCACTTCTTCTTGTACTTCCTAATGAAAAATTGGCAAATTAAAAAATGTACATGCATTATTTAACCCTATAGCTAGCAATGTTAATGTCCTTTACTGGCAGCTGTATTTTAGCCCTTCTGCAGTGTTGTAAATATACATTTTTCAATTCTTTCATAACTGCCCAACCTATATGTATTATATATATCAGTTTATTCAGAAAATCATGTAGAATAAAAAACTGTAACAAAAAAAAAAATTTTTAATTTAAATTTTGTTTATGCATTCTTATTACAAATGTCGTAAAAAAAGAAAGAAAATCTTCCACTATTCCGTATTGGATCTAGCTTAGGAGATATGTAATATTATTTCCAGAATATACAAATTATTCAAAATTTTATACTAAATACGGAAATAATAAGTTAAATAAGCTTTAGGCCCTAGCAAAAAAAGGTATAACCATTATAGCTGACCAATACCAGATTCATAGTACTCTAGATTTCCTCCAATAGGTAAGCCTAACTTTTCTCTAATAAATAAAACAAATTTTTTACATTGTAAAATATTTTTATTACTAAAGAAAATAATAATAATATCACCAATAACTCACCATAATGCTGTATAACTGTCTAACAGATGTCAGCTGTCTAACTGTGACAGCTGACATCTGTGGCGTCTGAGACAGTAAGGAGGAAAAGTAGTTTGTATCTAAACTGTAGCACGTTATCAATTATTCGAAAGTGATTTTAATCGATAGTTCAGTTCTTCCTCTTTAAATCGATATATGAAACAACCTTACTAGATCTTATTTACTACATAAAACATCGCTTATTCGGCAGGCTTACTGATCGCTGTATATCCAGCGCTGCCAGTTCAGGAACGGCCGCTATCGCCGTATATCCTGCGTTTAGGGTTGCCAGCTGTAGGGTTAAATATGTAGGTAATAGGTTTTAAACTAAATAATTATTAATGTAAATCTTTAGTTAACAATTTTACAAAATTTTTTTTGTGGCTTAAAGGTGAAAAGCACCAACAGCTTCATCACATGAAAATCAACTTCATTCCATTTACACAAACATCACAGATTAGAACGGGGGATCGGGATGTTGAAGAATATGAGAATCAAATGGGATCAGTTGACAAATTAGAATCAATCAGCCTTCGACTGATTCAAAATTCTTATAGACTAAAATTTGAAGAAGATATGTATTTTTTACTTTTGTTTTCCATTAAAAGGGATAATGTCTTTGTGTAGAAAGTAAAATAATATTGATCTATTTTCCTATTAGATTATAACAGCAACTAGACCATTACTTTTTTTTAAATATTTTTGTGTATAATGTATAAGTTAAAAATTGACTTTCAAATGTATTTTTTTCACGATAAATGAATAAAAATAAACTTCAAAACTCTAATACAAAGTGGTAATACACTGATCATTATTTAGCATAATTTGAACAGAAGAAAAGTAATAATAAACTAAATTAGACTAGGGTATTACATTTTTGGTAACTTTGATTAGGCTATACGATTATAATATTGTAGACTTATAATAAAATCTGATAATACAAAATATTAGTAGCAAACAAGGCCTTTCATGCTATAACCTCCAAAAGGAAAGTAAGTACAGAAGAGTTTAGAGAGCAAAGGAAGGCTTTGAGTATACCTGCATAAATGCATCCAGTGGATCTACTTCTTGTTCGTCATCTTTGCTTCCGTCTTTATTACCTTCTTCTTCTTCATCACTGTCATCTTCCAAATTCCATTTCTTTGTGGGAAGTTGTAAGTTGGCTAAACAGGCAAATAAACAAATTTATGCAAAATAAAAATGTTATTGCCGAGTTCTTATTTTAACGTAGCTTAGTCTCTATGCTATATAAAATACATCTTTCTGTCTGTTAGTTTATAACTTGAGAACCAGGGAACTATCCTTTTGCAGTATGTATCATATGTAGATATAACATCTCGGGAGGTTTTAGATAAGTTTGATCGAAATCAGTTCCATATTTCCTAAACTCAATATATGTCTACTTGTGTCACAAAAACTTCACAACTTCCTGTATATTTTGCGTCATTTCTCAAAAATTTCAGTGACATTCTGCCAGGACGTTTAAATACTGAGTCGTCGGTAACCGAAAAAGTATGATATAATTTTTATACAGCTTCTGGGTTTAAAGTTCATTTAAATCCTTAATAAAAAACGTTAACGTAAACTACACAATTACAGTAAGAGTTATAAGGCAAGGGGAAAATAAAATGTGTTCACAGCCAGTGTTAAAGTAACAAGTACACTGAACACATGTTTGAACATACGAAAATATAGGCAAATCGAACATACACAATTTTCTACCAGAAAAATATGAATCAATTGACGAAATTTATTAAGACTCAGAACAGAACCACGCGGGAGGCTACGAATTAAATTTCATGGAAAGCTGAAGCCTACATCCAGCAACCGATCGGAGAAAAGAATGCCAAAAGAGTCAAATTCAAGCGTAGCTTCACCAGTGTTGGCTTTGTACTGTAATAATGCAGTTGACTGTTTAACAGTGTCTTCTAAGTAAAAGAAAAAGTGATAGTTAAAACTATGTACTGTGGACTCAAACAAACCGATAAATATACCATAGATTTTCTGACATCAAAACAATAATACAACTTTTTAAAACCATATTAATTTAAATTCAATTAATCTGAGAACTTACCAATTTCAATTCAGTGGTTTTTGTAACAAATACTTTTTGACCTGAACAGTACAATATATATATATAAACTAATTCAATTAAAAACACATTTTTTTGCAATTTCTACAATTTGTATTTTTTAATCTTGCCAACCATGGTTTCACTCGTGACGGCAAGATTCAAAAATAAAAATTGTAGAAATTATAAAAAAATGTGTTTGTTTTTTAATTGAATATGGAATTCTACCAAGTACCTTCGGTCATCACTATCAATCGTATAATGTATAAACTGTTTAACATTTCAACTGTAATTTGCAGTCGAAATAATTTTCAATATCTTAATATTTTCTTTTAAATTAAATTCATGAATGCGGAGGTAATCTTGTTTAAGCAAGCAAGATCAACACTCCCCGAGACAACTAATAAAATCGTATATGAATTTTGTATTGAATATAATTTAAAAAATTAACATATCTGTATTTACGTAATAATTTTGAACCATTGAGAATTTTAATTAAAACAAATCTTGTGACATTGTACATTTGAGTCATGTCCATTATTATTTAAAACCTATGACAGTTGTACGAGCTAAATAGCCATATCAATTAAGCAAAGCAGGAATGAAAAATTGTAATTAGTGCTCAACCAATTTAAATACCAATACAGTAAATTTTTGCCAAAATTAACAAAGTAGTATCTTTCCAAATATTAGTAGAAATTTGTTATAAATTGGCTCCGCAACATGGGCTTTAGAAAATCATTCAAGAAAGAGGAAATTAATAATAATATTTATAGATATGTTATAGTTTATAAAACCATAATCCTTTAAGGTACACTCTCATGCATGTATTATTAGACAATATATTACGTAAATCTTACCTAGAGAATTTTTTACTTCTTTCTTGACAATTTCCAATTCTTTCTTCTTTCGTTCAGCTCTCCACCTTTCTATTCTTTCTCGTCGTTTCTGCATTTCAAGCTCTAAGCGTTTCTGTTCTTCTTCCTACAAAATAAGACGAAATTGTAACATGAAGCTAAGTACAAAACCACGCTCATTGTTTTATTGGAGATGTCAACAGGAAGCTAGACGGGTTATGTAGGATAATCCGAATATAGAATCTTGGCCAGAGTGGAGTGATCAGCCAGAGTGGAGTGGTTGTGCGACCAGTGAGCCGACGAGCTGCGAGTTCGGCCAGTTTTGTGTGGAACGAGAGAATCCGACATTGCAGGACGAGTAGCTTCGCAGGGATCTCTACACAGATCAAAGTTTGGACCATTGGAACGTTCGGAAGAATCACCACGAGTCAAGTGAAGGAAGGACCAGGGCGTATTGAAGACAGCACACTGAGTGAGTAAAACAGAGTATTTTGGCCTATTGTTAAAGTCATATTGAATTCAGAGTATTGGGTTTGATAACATGAACGTAACTCCCTTTAGCTGCCGATACTGTACATCCACTCTGTCTTGTAAACTCAATACCTGGTATAGGAATTGTATTAGATATTATTATTATTAGCTAATGTTAGGGAGAGGCATGTTTACGAGCTGAGATAACTTGTTTAAATAAATATAAGATAAGTATTACCACTGAACCACTGGTTTTATTGTTGTTAATTTGTTCCTCATTGTTTTAACTTGTTGTTTGAACCCGGGTGAAAAGGGCAAAAATTCTATCCCTAACAAAGTGGTGCATCGGCTGGTAACATTATAAACATTGCTGGTAGTGAATTACAAAAATAGGCATTTGTTTTAGGTGACATCAATTGTATTGAATTTGAGAAGTGTCCAATTGATACATGTGATACCTTCTTATAGCCAGCTTGTAGGTTTATAAACCTGTGGGTTTTAAGAACACGCTTATGAACGCTGAAAGAAACAAATTGATAAAAATTAATAATAATCGTTCAGTTTTTAACTATTATTTGAAACCCATTAACTTTGTCACGATATCTGACAAAAGCATTTTGAGAGTTTTGACATTATAGGTTAAGTGATTAGTTTCTTGAGGACTAGATCTTATTAGCTTTAACCCTAGAACTGATAAGTTAAATTTCCAGAATTATAGGCGATGTTAGCACTTCGTGCAGCTGTCAGTTTGAAAAATCATAAAAAATTATGCAGTTGAAACATAATGTTTTTTGTATAATTGTTTTCGGAATTAATTATAGAACATGGTAATATTATGACTAAGGCACCATTCAGTATCCATAAAATGTTATTCTTTGATAAATGAGTCCCTTTTTATTTGACGAACAAATATTTTTCACTTTAACTTCTGCCTGGATGTCATACTCTTAATGGTAGGATAAAATATTATCATTTTGAGCACCTCGCTAATGTAGAATTAAAAAAAGTTGAATATATAGATAGTGAGTTAGGTCCATAAAGTTAACACAAGGTTAGGTCCATAAAGTCCTCTCTTCCACTCAACCCAAAATATAACAACAAACAATTCATATTTTATTTACAAACATTACAACCAGGCATAAGTGTACAGTATGAAATAAATTATAATACATTATATATTTTATATAATTACTATATGAAAATACAAATTCACAAATAAAAAAATATCTTACACTATTAATTAAAATATATATTTTAAGAATCAATATTAGTTTTTACATTCTATAAAATTCACCACTCTGAAAAAAAGGGGCTTCAGGACTGTATTACTCTACGTGGTGCACATATTAAACCTCTGAGATTTTAAAACTGGGAATAACTAACATTGTGAGAACATCTGAAAATGTTTCACAAACTAAAGACAATAATAAAATAAAATTGTCCTTCTATCCTACAGTATTCTAAAATGTCGTCTTAAATAAGTTACGTAAAGTGTAAAAGTTTTTATTCTTAAAATTAATGTTAATTACATGTTACTTTTTAATTAAAAATTTTTAAATTTAGCAACCGAGTCCAAATATGCTGACTAACATAATTTATGATAACAATATATAACGCTTACCTAACATTGAAACCTTGATAGATATTTTTAATCATGAAGAGAACAATTTTTCAAGACCGTTTATTTTTTATGGAAAGGATGGTCTGAAGCATATTTAAAAATTAATTTAATAAAAATAGTGCGTATATTACATGCTTTAGTAATATTGGAGAGAAGCAGGGTGTCAACAGGGGTTAAAGGTGCTCTTGGTACGGTTGGAACGTCCAAAACAGTTTCGTAGGTTCGAGCATAGTTTACTTGCGATATAAGTTGCTTTCCAGTCTTCATTAGTCTAACTTGAATAAAGTAAATGTTAAACAACAAGAAAAAGTAATGTTGGAGTTCTTGACTAATTTTAGTTTCCAGCATAGTTTTCTTGTAAATATTAACTTTCATTTCTAACAAGAATAATTTGAGTAGAAATATTGTTAAAGGTGATGCTATATTATTTTCCTCCAGCTACTTCTTTAAGGGATCTTTTCTGCCTCATTAATAGGGTAGAAAGAACCACTTATCAACGGGGCGGAAAAGTGTCCATATAAAAATGATTGAGTTTACTTTTCCGCCCGCTAAATCATATGTTAGTAAAACAGCTGTTGCAACAACAATGCATCAATGAACTTCCATGTCCGTGTATTCTTGGCATAACCTCAGTTATTGTTTTTGTAAATATGAATATCCTATCAATAAAGTTTCTTCTATAGTAAAATGCAAATTATCAAATCCTATAAAAGCGAGTGTACGTCCGTACGTACATACATATAGTTGCCTCAAAACGTAAAGAGACACCTACTCAAGTAGAACGGACCTTCCTAATCAAATGTTGACCAACAATGCCTTTATTAGAAGCGGCCGCCCGGGACTGCCGGCATCAGCCTGCTATTCCAAGAAATTCTGTGTCCCACTATAATTTGCAAACAATTGATTTACAACAAAGTTTACTAACAAATTACTTAAAATTACCGATTTGTTTGTTTTAGTTAGGTAATTTATATTTTGTCTGTGTTTTTTGTTAATTTTCATTTTTTTCTCCTTCATGGGCCCCATTGTCAAGGCAGTGGTAGCACCGACCATGTGGAGGCCCTGAAGGTGTATCAATTCCAGATAAAAAAGTATCCAAGAAATAAGATGAACTAACTGTCAGTCTGAAGTAGTATGTTAGTAATCACCCCTTATTGCTCCGACCGAGATGTTATTTACAAAATAAAATTTTGTGTAAAACTGATAAATTGAGGTTAGTGAATTATTTTATGACTGTCAAACATGTCATTTTTGAGACTATATTGATGTTTCATCAACGCCAAAATCTGATGAAGGATGGCAAATCAATAGTAGTTAGAGAATAGTTTTTCGATCTTCAAATACTCTGATGTACTGATAAAATATTGCTCAAATATTACAAAGTGAGGTTATGTAATACAATGAAATGTTAGAACTTAACCTGCTACAACTAGAAAACAAGGTCAATAAAATTAAAAAAACGATTCAATAGTTTAAAAAAAACATACATTAAAAAACTAAGTAAAAACCTGTACATTAAAACCAAAAATATTAAAAATTTAACCTACTGTAACAACTTTAGTAACTCAAAATTCATTTTCTTAACAGCTAGATTGTTAATTGTATAATATTAATGCTCCATAAAATAACGGCTTTGATCATTTGTAAATGAGTATATTGTGTAAATTGGCCGCTGAATTTTAGACTTAAAACATACTTTCATTTTGTGTATAGGTTTGTTTTAATAAATGTAATTTGTTTGATACATTCATATTTTTTTAATTTAGATACAATTTTAACATATAGAAAAATAGTATAATGTTTGTATCAGAATGTTTATTTGTTTCATTCATCCGTCTTCGGATGTATTAAGAATTAATGAATTTTAATTAATTATACGAAAATAAATTACTAAAAACTTATTTTAAACTGGGATTTCACCTAAAAGTTTGACAAGAAACCAATAAAAAATTACATTAAGTTTTTTTTTAAAATTATGAAACAGTTATAAACTCTATAACCCTAGCCAACGACAAAACGGTACACAAGAGTGCCAACTCTAAAACAAAGTATTAAACATCGTGTTTATATTCTGAGAATCATCAAATTTGAAAGGATCTTATAAATCAGGCTATACAAAAAAGCTGTACAAATTTATCATTAGTAAATTTGCAGGTACACTCAGTACATTTAAGGAATAATAGCAAAACCAGCTTTAATAGTTTATAAAGTTGCTATTAGCAACAAAACACAATCCATAAAATTGCATAAGTACATTTGAAAGTACTCAGACTTAAGTAATGGAAATTTGAGACGGGAGAAGGTTAAGTAAATATGTTTCTTTGGCTTGGTAAACACAATTTTAATAAGCCAATAAATCCAAGCTAACAAAACATCCTAAAGGCCACATATTTTTAATATTTGGTACATTACCAGCTTGGTTGTATTGAAAGTATTCATTTACTAACTCTTATAAAATCATTTAGTCCTCTGTCATAGCTCAACCGCTATGGTACTTGCCTCATAAGCAAGACGTCCCGGGGTCAAATCCCGCGGGGGACCATAAAATATTAAAAGCCCAAAAAAACAAATAGGCGAAGTACTTATAAATACTTGAAGCTTTCAATCATTTTCCTTTTTCATTTTTTTCATTTTCATACAAATTTTATAAATTTTTTTATTAAAAATGTACCATTAATTTTAATTTTAAAGCCAAAATGATCAATATCGTTGAATGTCTGAACCAAATTATTAAGTTTACGATAAACACTATAAAAGAACCAGCAAAACAACAAAAATTTTAACAAAAAATTAGAGACAAATTATTTCAAAGTAATGAAATCAGCTTTTAATGAAACTACCGTTAAAATAATAGCCAGCAGCTGAGAAAAAACAATGGAAATCTTTTAGCTGAGCTTTGTATTTTAACAATTAAACATATTACTTAATGACTATAACGCATACCCAGACTTTTGTAGTAACAGGGCGGAAGTAAAGCAAATAGTGGTTAACTCGCTTTAAAGCTTATAGGATACTAGCTGGCCCGATCCGACTTTGCACGGATAGACAAATCAAAGTTAAATGTATATCAACAAAAAACCAAAAAAAATATCAATAAATATATTACACTATGTATTTCTTATGGGGATGTTTAGTAACTTCGATACCCCCACACGCCCCAAAAATTTTGAATTTTTTTAAAACCTTTCTTAGCGAGCACCTAGGGCCCTAGACGAAGCTACATACCAAATTTCATTCCAATTCATTTGGTGTGTTTTTTTTAGTAACTTTAACCCCCCCCCCCCCCCAAACCCCTTCTAAAATTTAAAATTTTTTGAAAACCTTTCTTAGCGAGCACCCACGGCATTAGAGGAAACTACATACCAAATCCGATCAAATCCAATCCGTTCGGTGGTTTTTGAGATTTTGTGATGAGTGAGTCAGTGAATGGTATTTGGATTTTATATATACAGACGACTAGTTATCTGTTCTTCTTTCGATTATTTCACCACATTTTAATACAACATTTAGGTAAAAAATGACAATGAATGAATAATTTCATCATAGCACAGTTACAATAGAAATGCATTGGTGTACAGCGTACGTCATAATACACTGGCGGTTGAAGGTAATGTTTAACTATTTCGTAGGCCTAAATTTTCTTTTAAATAATTTTTAAATTTCAGTATGTTTTCCTCTTGCTTAAGGCATAATCTTTACATTTATATATAATCAGATTTAACTCCATTACAGTTACCAGTTCAAATTATGTATATTTTTGTCTATATAAAATACATATATAACAAAGAGAAAATCTATGTACAAATAGAAATTTATATTTGAAGTTTTAAAACAATGATTTTACATAAACTTCTTATAAATCATTCACTGTTAATCTTCTTTACTTAAAGTATTACAAGTAAAGTCTGCCAGACTGGATTATTGTTCACTTTATGTTCCGACAACAGTACTACTACCGGCAACTTGTTCACTAAATTGAAGAGTATCATTAACTTTACTAATAACAGAATCTTTTTCGGGATATTGTCTATCAACAACAGCGAAACTATTGTGATCAACATTAAAAGTGTTTTGCTCAGTTTCTTTATGATTTACAACGTGCTCGGTAACATCAGCAATCTCCTTTCCAACCGCCTGATCAAATTGACAAATATCAGATTTACTTTCAGTCACTGATGCACACTCTAAAGAGCTTTTTGAATATTTGAGTTTCCAATATGCTATCTTCAATTTGATGAGTTTCATTTCTGCATCATGCTTTTCCATTTCATTTTTCATTCGTAGTTGGTGAAATTCTCTTTCCTGGTTTAATTCGAAATCTATTTTATCTTTTACTAAATTTATGTCATAATGTTTATGTTCGGGTGAAAAAAATTCAGTTTTAATTCCATTAGCGGTACGCAGCAAGGACTTTCCCCTGAAACAAATAATAAAGTACATCTAGTTAATTAATAAACCATATGTTTACTTAACTTAATTCTATAAACTAAAATTACACCCCCTGTATTAACTACAGATAATTTTATCTTTGGTAGTCTTATTTTCCATATTTTTGTCGAGCAGGGGGTCATTGTAAAAGTAAGAAGCAGTTGTAGACCACCAAACCCTGACAGAATAAAGTCATAAAAACCAAATACAGTAGAGCGTCGAAAATCCGAACTAATTGGGACCGAGGGGGGTTCGGATTATCAGTTTGTTCAGATTTTTGAAAATAACCAAGAAAATTCCATTTAGGCTAAAATAAAAGCTCTTTAATTGATTAAAGTGGCTAAACAGAATAAGCAGTAATGTACTTACAATACAGTATGTAAGACTACTTACATAAATATTATGATTTAAAAGAACCAGCACGTACACAGTAGGTGTAGGACCAATATGATAACACTTGCAAATCTCAATTATTACAGTACAGTACATAATTAAAAGTTTACTTGTACATTATAGTTAACACAAAACAAATATATAAAAAATACTGTATGTACGACACACTGTTTTAATAATGATTACACAAAGAGAAATGAATGAACTTTCAGTATGTTTACGCTGTTTGTTTACTGCTAGCGCTAAAGCAGCTTCTTAGTGTGACAGTGAAAATACTGACAGCTAGTATGTTGTGAGGGCGTGTGAGAGCAGGTATTAAGAAGTGTTTAAAAAGAGATAATAATGTCAAACTGCAATGAAGATTTTTGTTAAATTTTTAACGACGCATTTAGAATTTGCGAAAACGAAATTTTTGCAGGGCCTCGGAACCCGTTCGGATTTTTGACGTTTCGGATTATTGATGTTCGGATTATCGACGCTCTACTGTATGTGTATACAGTAATGTAATTATTATATTGTATAATAGGAGATTTATGTTGTTTTGATCTAGTTGTAAATAGTTTATAAACCATGTTTTACTGTCAGACCTAATTAGTTTGTTAAAAATATAATAAATGACTGAAAACGTTTTTTTTACAATGGTATTCTTATTTCATTTGGATTTTAATACGTTGTTAAAATTTTACATTCATATATTATTTTATGAAATACTGATCAGAAATGGATGTAATTATGGGCTTGAAAATGCTTTATTTGATGTGAGATCTCTTTTCCTCAGGTTTCTGGTGAACATGTTGGCGCTACGTCGGAGTGACGTTATAAAGATGTACCAACAGGAAAACGTATTTTTGTTACCTTGAATGAAAGGACAAACAACTATACTGTATTACTATTATTGGTAACATTATTCATGACGTTTATTGAGAATAAAAACACTATACTTTCTTTTAAAGTACAGTAAGATCCCGATAATTGGAGCTGAGGTCACCTACAATTATAAATTAGGTAACATTGGTTAATGTGTAAAGTTTTAGTAAGTAAATATATGTAGTGTGTATTGACAAACTGTATTAAAAACACTGAAATTACAGTACTTATTAAAACATTAACTTACTGTATTAAAAAAACACGCAACAATTTCAAAGTGTCAACATTACTGTGGGAGGGGGGGGCGCAACTACGTAAATATCTCGCCAGGCTGTACGATTGAGTATCGCCGCGCTTTTCTATTGTCCGAATACTTTCCCAGCAAGGTCATGGGTTTAGTTACACACAGCACACAACTGTCACCGCTTACCGTTTGAATTATTCCTTAAACGGGTTGGAAGAGTTAGAAGTGTTGCTTGTAGTGGGACCTTGCCCCCTTCTTTGACCTCGACTTTGATGGGACCCGCCAGAGGTTTTACGTAGATTGTTTATTTGCGGTTTGATTCTGAGGAGGGAGACAATAAGTGGCCCGAAATCAAAGGAAAGGGGGAATTTTGAAGGAGGGGGGGGGGGAGAATTTTTCGAGTTGGTTCTGAGAAAACTGAATTTAAAGTTTGACATTGATATTTTGTAGATTTATGACGTTACAACCGAGTGGTTAAAATATTTATTGACGGTAATACAGGAGTTTACAATAATTTAAAAGAGAACGATTTGATCGGACCTAAAAAAAATGACGCTTTGTCCGAGTTGACGCATTAGCCGAGGCCGTTAAAATCAAGTTCAACTGTAATTAAAAACTATGGCCATCTTATACATTGACAAACAAAGAACAACTAAACATTAAACGTTCAAGACCAAAGGGAAATATAAATAGTAATTTTCATTTAAAATGTTTATACTGTAATAAAAAAATTATAGCAATTAAAATTGTAATGGTTATTATGCATTTTCTCATCGCCTTACTTGTTTATAGAAAGCACAGTATTTAAAATGGTCACTCATTTCATCTTGAAACGTTTATGAATGACTTAAAACATTATTTCATTTTCCCCTTGTAGATTTAAATTAGGGTTTATCAGATTACAAAATAGCATTTATTTGTAAAATTGTTCTTTAAATACATAGTTTATTTATCACTGCCATTCTGCTAAACAGTCTCTTACCATTTCCTACATATTTTATTTTAATATCTCTTTTTAACATCTTTATTTTAATACTAGTGGACCCGGCAATGCTTCGCTATTGATTAATTTGAAACTTTGAAAGCCTGTAATTCGTATCCCTGAGGGCCGATGTAAATTATAATGGGATTCTGCTCATTGCTTGATTTACCTAACCTAAAATTATATTCAGTTTTTGATCCAAATCAGTTGTTGATCAAAATCAGCTGTTGATCAAAATCAGCTGTTTTAAGCTTTTCATACGAACAGCTGTTTTTTGTGCCCCTGATAAAATCAAAAGAAATCTTTCTTCTTCTTCCTTAAGATTGACCTTCCATAAGATTAACATTGAAACTTTGAGGGCCACTGGGGCGTAGCCCTAATGTCCTAGGACTTCGGTAAATGGCCTAAAACCTTCCCAGGGTTAACCTGTGTTACTATGCAAAATTTCAAAGCAATCAAATGGACGGTTTGGTAACGCATAAAGGATAAACATACAAACGTACAAACAGACGGACATACATTGAATTTTATATATATAGATAGAAGATGAGATGCTTTGTGGGTTTTAATAAACAATACCCTATACCATCAGCATTTCCATATATTTAGACGATCAAGTTACAATTCTTTGACTTTATTATTAATTTAATTTCACCATCCAGGTTTTTAAAGTCTATTGCAATATTCTTAAGTCATGAAATTCTAATTTTGTTTCTATTTCTCTAAATATTTCATTTCTGTGTAAGTATATTAACACTAACACACCTGCAAGCTCATTCGGCAATGGTACATGCATCTTCAGTGAGGATCAAACATTATGGACCACTATTTTAACCCCTGATGCAATCAGAGGGGTGTTGTAAGTTTAACATACATATCTGTGTATATTTCTGTGGCATCATACCCCACAAACGGATGAACCGATTTTGATTCAGTTTTTTTTTTATGAGAGGTAACTTGATTGAGAGTGTTCTTATCCGATTTAAAAAAATCCGTTCAGTCCTTCGGGGTTTTTTTAAAATTTGTATAAATGATTTCAAACAAAGAAGATTTTTATTACTTCTATGGTGTTATTGATCTGGTTGTTCTAATTGGTATTATGTAGTAAGCAAATAATTTCATTTTGCAAGTGAAACTGTAATATATAAGTATATTACATTACTCACATTACATTTTTATGTTTGTTACCATCCAGTCAGTGATTTTTATTGAAAATGTATAATAAGATCCTCAATTTTAATTAGCTTTTACGACAGATTAAAGTTGTTTATGTTGACTGTATTTAGTATTTTACTCTTCTATAAACTCTTCAGTAAACATATTTAAATTTTTTGCCTACTTCTATTTTTAATCTACATTAACCCTTCAATGTGTTTTGCCGTACGTGATATGCCGGGATTTTTTTCCCTTAGCGCGTTTTGACGTATAGCGTATGCTAAGAAACATTCCATCTAGAAGCTAAACTTGAAACTATCTCGAAGCGATTGATATTGTTGGCTGATTGAAATAAAAAAACAAAACAAAAATATGATACTTCTGTTGCCTTTAGTGACAAAATTAGTTCCACCCGTGCAACAGCTGCTTTACTATACAAGTTTGTTATATTGTTGACACTGTGTCTAATACGTATTTCTTTACATTTGATCACTTATAGTGCGTTTTATGTTTGTTAGTTGATTGTATACGTTCAGAAATCGTGTTTTGAATATTTTATGTTGTTTTATGACAAGACTACCACACTAAAACTAACTTTTGACTGATATGTAAATATATTATCACAAATAAACTCATGTGTTATTGGTATTACTAAAAAGAATGTAATCTGCTGTTTAATTTAGTAAAAGAATCATTATATATATTAAAAAAAAAGTTACTCATGTTTTTATGCAAACATTTTTCATAACTCCTGAAAGCTTAAAAAAGTCCCGCAGCAGGGGCAATTTCTCTCATAAAAAGTCACACGTTGAAAGGTTAATGACATTCCATGCAATATAAACTCATAAATATTATCCTTTGCTGATGACATCACCTTCATTAATCGGCAGAATGATTTTGAATTTCTTAGTTATGTTTTGGTCGATGCTTTGTGAGAAGCGCTTTAACATAATCAATTTGTTTTTTAATGAAAATAAAGTACAAAAAATTACCTTTTTAACAAACCAAAGCTTTAGAAATAGATAACTCTACTTAGGGGGTACCTAGCAAGGTTCAGGATTTAAATGAAATCATCATTTAAAATTATTTTCCTAATTTTAATTAGAAATATAAAATCCCAACTATCCTCCTATATATGTGAAAATTATCAAGTTTGCGCATTTTCAAAGTCTAAACTGATTTATGATTGGGACAATGTCAGCAAGATAGTACTAATACTTAACCTTTAGTAAGAGATAAATTAAAAAATTTAAAAACCCCCGAACGACTGAACAGAATTTCTTGAATCATAGATAAGAACACTCTCGATCAAGTCACTTTTCAAATAAAAACTTTAAATCAAAATCGGTTCATCCGTTTGGAAGCTACTACGCCAAAGATAGATACGTAGATAGACATGTTAAACTTATAACACCCCTCTGCATCAGTAGTTAAAAACAAATAGTTACAATATTAGATAATGCCTACTATAGAGAGAACTGTATCATTTTTACTAAACTTAAAATAATTGCCATTATTAACTTATACCTATTTAGTTTGTTAACTATCTCACACAATGAATGAATACTGTAGGTTGTCTTCTTGTCTAAAGAACATAACACAAGAAATAAGGCTTTATTTGGCATTCCCTAATTTTACTTGGGATAGTTTTATTCCATAAAAGGAGTAAAACTTTATAATAATGTACAACCTAAATTTGAAGATTTGAAACTCAAGATGTATATATTAATTTAAAATCCATTTGTTAGAATTAGCAAAATAAATTTAAATGATGTGATATGTAGTTCTTCGCATAGTTTGATTCTTTGGCAGTTCAAAAATATATCATTGAATTGTTTAAAAAATTACTAATTTCTAAATTGAGATATTGTAATTTGTTGTTATTGTTGTAACATTTTGTTGCATTGTTTCGTAAGCACATTGTGTTGTGCCTCACTGTCAATGACTATTGCTTGAATAGAAGGCTTATATCATGTAAATATAAATGGTGCCTACATTTAACAGTAGTTAGGAAACAGTTTTCATAATTCTGTTTCTGAAAAAATAGCCATTAAAATGATGTATCCAAAAAGAAAACGTACTGAAAAATTATATTTTTGTCTTTTTACTTTCTTGGCTCAACCAGTTAATTTAAGTTCAGTAATAAATTTTCTCCTCCCTTTCCTTATCAATAATGTTTGTCACCTAAAATGTGTTCTATCCTTGTAAAAAAGAAAAGGACATTTCAATCTTGAGCAAGAAAAAATAAACAAAATTTTGTAGGTAGTACACTCTAGCCAAAATTTCACTTAAACCTATAATATTAATTAACACATATCAGCTAATAGCTTTCAAATCCTTTCAAACATTGTCCTTTCATCATGTTTGCTTATTTTTCCTTTAAAACTTTTGCTTTACAGTAGAAACTCGCTAACACAACCCTCAATAACAAGTGCATTTTTCTAATCCCCCTGAGATTTCCATAACACTTAATGTTAAAGATACCTCTATAGCACGACTATTATTATTTTAAAAACCTCAATAGCATGGATTTTTGTCCCAATACAGATCACAGCTCTAATCTTCTGTAGCACGTCTTTTTGCGAAACCGTACCTTTATAGCAAGAGTTCAACCTCAGTAGTAAGCCGTTTTACACAACGGAACCTTTATAGCATGACTTCATCTACGGTCAGTGACTCGATGGAACGGGTGTTTTGAAGGAAACGATGTGTTACGCTCAGGTCTAAACATGAAAACCCAGCTTCCTCCCATTACCAAAAACAGAAATTATTAACTTTTTACCTACTACATGCCTTAAACATCTTCAGGATAATCTGAACATTGAAGCCCACACATTAGCTCGAACATTAGCTGTAATTTCGTCTTCTTACCAAAATGTTTATATCATACAATTTAAGTAGTTAATTCATTCTTTTTAGTTGTAGTTAAATAAATTTTTGTGTTTCTATCACTTTTTTTCATTTTTTATATTACAGTAATTTAATGTTCATTTTTTATTTAATTACTATGTGCAATACATTTTTTGTATGTACTGTACATTTTTTAAATGTGTGTTTTTATTTACCAACCAGTTACATTACAGAACATACTTTGTTACTGTATAATAATTATAAAACGTGCCAGTTGAGGGTTGATTCAAAATGCACTTGCTATAAAGGGGTTTCAGAAAAACAGTGACCTTGATATTACGATTTTTAGTCAACATAACGTTAAACCTCAACTAGAAGAGCCCCTCGATAACAAGACTGTTTCCCAAGTCAACATGAGAGTCTTGCCATCGAGGTTCTACTCTATTTCAAATTTCAATTTAGTTGTAATTAATTTTAGATTGTTGGTAGGCCCATTCAATTACGAATACTAAGGATACAATTAACTAACTAAAAAGCACACTTACTTTACACGTGGTTTATGGCTGCCATTAGAACTTAGGGAGCTTACACTTTCGCTGTCAGATCTTGAATCTCTTCTATCAGACAGAGGTTCAAAAATCTGAAAAAAAATCAACTGTTAAATATTTTCTGTTGTCTACAACAAGAACATGGCCTCAAATTCTGTTTTTTTATAAAATACGGAAATGTATAAACAATTTAAAACTCAATAACAGTTAGATGTTCCCGTAGTATTAATCTGTTGTAAACTGACGCTCTTGAAAGTTTAAGCAGATGAATTAAAACAGAGATTCTTATTGTAAATGACGTTTTATTTAACGATTGCCTTATTAATTAACAGTAATTGGTTTCATATTATTGTTTAAAATAACACTAATAATGTATCATCCTGTCGTGACATTTATAGAATGCTCCGTGTTTGACAAAAATCTGTTTTACCAATATTATTTTGATGTTTTGACACTAGATAGCACTGTAATTCACTATTGTTTTCTCTTTACATCGTCAAGTGTTTGAACAATACATTATGGCCAGTTGCTAACAGCAGCTGTCTTATATGTTTGAGCATAAAATACAGACGTGAATACTTATGTGTATGTTCACGTTTAAAGATTGTTATTTTACAGCATTGGTAGATTTGTTGTTTTAGTAAATAAATTATTAAATAGATTGTTATAAAAATTTATTACAAGAAACTTTGTTATACCGAGTAATCAAATATGCTACATTGGGAGTGACTAAAAAGACTGTGATTTTGAGAATGGTGACGAGGGAAATGGAAACGGCACAGGGCTATGCGTTATATTTTTAATTTTGTAGAGAATAATCAAAATAATACTGTACAACGATAATATTCATAAAAAGATTAACTTAAGTAAAGGTGTTATTTTTTTTTAAATATTCATGAATTTATAAAACTTTAAACTTAAATCACCTAGTTTTTAAATAGACATGAAGGTGTTAAAATTTGGATTCAATATAAATTTGAGTAATTTTTTACAAAATTTTTTGTGAAACCCTGAGTTGTTGGTCATTTTAATTATTACTGCAGGGGTATGTAAACATTCAAAATTGCAAGTAGGAGATATATACATAAATTCCAGAATGCTTTTCTTCAAAAGATAAGTGTAAAATTTAAGTTGGTTTTACAATAATTATGTTTTGTGTTGGTCTAAGGCTTGTTATAATAATAGTTATTTATTTCTTCAAACAATTTTATTTTTATTTATTTATTATTTTTGTATTTACTCTTTTTCTGCAGGTTATTGTCTCTGTTTCCGTAAATCTACCCCTTCCAATCAAATAGAGTAACAATAATGGCTTCCACTTTGATTGCATTGTTCATATTTTGTTGTGACATTAATTAATATAACATGAGCAGTTCTAACCCCATTTTTATTTTAAATAACATTATATTGAACAAGTAATACAAACCCCTTACGTTCTATGTATTTACAGAAAATTAAAGCAAGTTTTTTTTTAATATTGTAAATTATTATTTAAACAAAAATAATTATTGCATATTTAAATTACAAGCAAAATTTTTGAGTAGAGTTTAAAATAAAATCTAAAATTTCCAAACTTACCTCCTTATTATTACAATCAATTTCTTCATGATTGTTCTGTACTTTGTAATCTACGTTGTTACTATTACAGTTACTTTCATCTATATCATTACTTTGCACATTTTCTTCACCATTATCTTCTTCGTGTGAATTTTCCTGCACCATGTCTGTAACAATCCAATCTTCATCTGCAGCAATTTCTTCTGAACTCTTCTGCTGTGGAAAAATTGAAGTTGCTCAAATATTAAATACTAAGTAGCGACTGATTTAGCTATATTCATTCACTGCTTTTTTTATTGTAAAGCAAACCTCTCATAAGTTCATACAGGCTGAAAAGCTATATCCTGTTTAGTACAGAAGTTAAAATTTAAACAGGATACAAAAATATATAAAACGATAAGAACAGTAAATTAATAATGTTATGAATTTGCTAAATATATTTGTCAGTGACAAATAAAGATAAAAAACACAATAAAAGACTGCATTTTACGTTCAAAGTTTTTTAATATAAAAACTATTACATAATTTACTTTACAAAATACAGTTTCATTATAAAATATTCCATATAAAAGTAAAAATTAAATAATAAACTTAATCATTAGTGTTACTGTGCATATGTCTTGAAATGTTTAACTGACCCATCTTGCTGAAAATTAAATGCTCCAGTTGGTCTTCATTAAGGATTGGAATAAGAAATTCTCTTAATTAAACCATCAGTGAGAACACTGCGCATCAAGAGGTTCCGCAGTGCACACTGAAGAAGTAATTAATGAAGATGCTTGAGATTTGATGCTTTAGACCAGTATCTTAAGTTTTGCTTTTTATTTACAAAGCCCTTGAGGTAAAAGTTTGCTTTGTCAGTCACAAAGAGGAAATCTTTTGCAGTTTCTTTTGCACAAACAAAATTTTCACTTCGTGACAAAATTGAACTTGATTTCTTGTTGTTTTAGTTCTTGGATGACATATATTTTATACAAATGGAAATTCACTTCCTCAAGAAAGACTTGAGTGAGAAATATTTACAGTTATTTGCAGGACGAGTGTGGATTTCGAAAAAGACAGCTCAAACACTTTTTACAATTATGGAGTAACCACTGTTTTTTGTTAGCTTTAAATTATCACATTAATAACAGAACCAGTTTCTCACAATTTCCTTACATACTGCAAAATTTTGTTCCGCGATGAAACTACTTCTATTCTATTGCAACCAAATCGTTACCTAAATGAATTCTGCACACTGCATTTCATTTTATCTTATAGACAATAACATAATTGCATAAGATAAGTCAACAAATAAACTTAAATAATAGAACAATGCACTTACACAAAGCCCCCAATGAATCATTGACAGACATAAAACACAAAGTAAATGTCTTTCTCTTTAACAATAAATTACAAAATTTTTAACTAACCTTTAGAATTTAAACGGAGGTGGTTACATTTAAAACAGACAGATTGCTAAAAAAAAGCAAGGTCTCGGCAATGATGGAAGCAGTCACACCACAGTTAATTTTATTTGGTTTTCACAGTAAATAAGTTTTTAATTACAAATATTTAATAAATTACATAATATGACTAGTGGACACAGAAATGTGATGACTGCCTCATTAACACTTGAATTACTCAACAAAATCCTGAGCTTAAACTCATCCACTGAATAAAGCGAAACAGTGGCTAAGGCTGTTTTTAAAAGGCCTATGATTTTGTAATTTTGTTACCTTGCCTGGAAGTTTATTAAAACAATATTGCACCTGCTTGTGAAGGAAATTTACTATACAAAGTTAACCAGTGCTGTTTCCCATGATATTCACAAGCATTTCTGGTGCTATAAAGTATTTATGTGATTGTACACATGATTAGACTTAAACTTAAAATATAAGATCACTTCCAAAGTCTAGATACCTGGACTTTTAAGTCAGTTGATACACTGATTACTGAGTTAAGTTTTAATAAACTAATGCCGAAAAAACACTATCCACCTTTCCAGTGTTGTCTAAATCCCAAACAACTACAATTAGTTGATTTGTTTATTCTCACATTCAAGAAAAGTGTTACCAACAAGAAAACAGTTAGCTTCTTGTAGACCACTTTGTATAAATCTAAAATTATTTTCTTTTGTCATATTAAATAAACACACATTAATTGGAATATATTTAGGCTTGTTTTACTAGGTAGATTATGGTTTCAACATATAATTCTAAAGTGTTTAATTTAACTTTTACTCCACCAGCCTTTTACTCCTGTTTAATTTAAAAGTCTAATCAGTTATTCTGAATCCCCAACAGAAATGCATTAAATTTTCAATAGAAAAGTCATTGTTTTTTTCTTTCAATTTTTTATGTTTGGACTACCGTACCTTATATATTACTAAAACAGCAGAAACAAACCAGATTGCACTTCTGAAGTATTTACTCATAATAGGAATGGGAGGGGGGATGTACGGTTGGGCAAAATTATACACTTAACTATTTAACTAAAACTAAGGTACAGGTAATTTATTTAAACTATTACAACTTGGAAGTGTTAAAAAATTACTTAAAACTATTTACAAATAAAAACAGCTGCTGAATAATCAACTGATAGATTTTCAGGTAAGAGCTACCTATAAAAAGTGGCTGCACGTGAATTAAGGCAACTGTGAATAAAGACAAATAAATAAGAATGAAATCCACGCTTACTGGAATCAATGATACATGCATTATTAAACTTACCTTATCTAAGTTAGTTGGATCAAACGGTTCATCATCTGCTTTGATTTCTTTTTTCTCCTCCTTTTTTGCTGCATGTTCGCGAGATCTAGATCTTGACCTAGACCTGCGTTTTAACTTTAAAGGTTTGCTTCTTACTCGTGACTCCGAAGGCCTTTTTTCTTTGCTGAAAATATTGGGTGCAATTAAGTATGGTATAACTTTTTGACAATCTATGTTTAATAAATATAACTGCAATGAGATATACAATAATGATATGCGAAGAACGGTAATCATATATATCTAGCGTAAAATGTTACACAATCTCATTTTTAGTGCTTTATTCTTCATGATCGATTGACAAGAATCTAAGGGACAAAACAAAAAATATTAGTTTTGACCTAAAACCATTACAATATAAGTTTATCTAATTAATTAGTAAATCTAAAGGTGTAACAAAATCATCAAAAATATGGCAAAAGACTATAATATAATATTAATGGGTGTTTCTGGAGATGCCATAGTATTAACACCCTGCAAGTAGGATGTTAATGGTCACTTCTCCATTATTGTTATTTGTTTTTATTTGTTCTGCAATAAGCAGAAAGAATGCAATTTTAACTACGTCCATTCATACTTAGTTGGCAGTATTGTTCATGTTAATCAAATGAGGTTTCAGCTGTATTTATTTATTTTCATTCGCCACATTACAGCAATTTACCACGAAAAAGATTCCCATGCCAGGTGGCGGGTCACAAAGTACAAAATATCCTAAACTAGTTTTACAAAGCACACTTACAAAAGCAAGATAGCAATACATCAAACTTCAAACAAATAAACATTTTTACCCTAAAACAATTTCTATAAAACATACACATATATATGTATATTTCTGTACACAATAGACAATAGTCAACACACAAAATTTAGTACTTACACAATGTACTAAACAAAAATTTTTTAAATAGTTATGTACAAAAAAATCTGTTAAATTTAATATTTACAAATTTTGTTTGAATAGAAAGGAATTAGCTAGGAAAATGTTCAACAGAATGGCCAACCAAATTTTCTTAATGTCTTCCAATTTTTGGTTACATCTCATCGTGACAAAGAGGTTAAGTTTCTGTAAAAACTGATTGTAGGCATTGCATCATGATAATTTTGCATTGTATTCCTAGCTACATTGAAACAATGATGGATGGACCAAATAAGAACTTTTCTAATCTACAAGATCATCTCTAGCATTCTGCATCCGTTAGACCCTCATGCTGTTGAATTCTAAGCTGATATTGGTTTTTTCAAATGTAGTTGGGTGTTTTGGGAACTAATGCTATTGATCTTTAAGACGCAACAGAATTTTCTCCTGACCATGCCGAATTAAGCCTTGTTCGACCGCATAAAGCATTTTCTATGCTTCTGCAAATTAATTATTTTCGATTGTGAATGTATTATCAGAATTTTCAAACATCTTAATTCTTTGGGCTGCAGCTTCATCAGGATCAAGGGATGATTTGGAATTAGTCATATTTCCACTGCACAATTTTCAGACTTTAAATGGTTATGCATGATTGTAAACTGATCTATTAATTCTAAAATAATATGAACTATAACATTTTGAAGGAGCCATTTATGCTCCATCTATGTCAATACAATTAAACTATTAATTGATTGTATATTATCCATGCAGTTTTCTAATAATGTTTGTTCTAATTCATGAGCTGTTCAATGAATGGCAAGTAAAACCGCGTGTGTACGGCCGAACATGTCGGGCGAACAGTGTTCGCAGAAATTGTGCCTTACATTGTGATATTCGCCGAACATTGTTTGGTGTGGACACCTTCTCAAACATTACTCAGCGTTTTGGTGAGATAATGGCGAGAACCTGTTGTTGGCCGTAAAAGTTTGCCCTCAAACCGAACATTTCAGTCGAACTCACGTGGCAAAAATACGTCCAGGTAATTGGTCTATCAGGAGGTAAACTGCTACTAAATCACAGTTTGTAAATACACCCCCATCTGAAATACGGCCTTGACAACCAACATTAACTTACAAAAATGAATAGTTTGAATCAACCAGAGCCATCAGAACGATATTGCAATGCCCTTTGTAGTTAAAATATTCAGTGCCACTATCAACACGGCATTGTACAACTACATGCTTACCGTTTAGGGCTCCAAGACACTGGTCAAATTGGCATTTATTTTTAAAACCAGTGGAAACTAACTCCTATATTCTTGACAATTACTAGATGTTTTCACATATTCAGATAAATTACTGTCAAGTGCCACTCACACCACTGGTACTATTTCAGAAATGCTTTGTTTTGAAATCTTAAATAGATGCATTAGAGATGTATAAGAATCCCACGTAGCCAAAAACCTTAAGTCAAAGCCAAACGATCACTTACGCTTATAGCATTGAGATAATTCGTATCTTGTTTTGAAATAGTTGGTCCTATAAGCAATATAAGTAATTTAAAATCTGCATTACACACCCTTGTAAAATTTGTCAACAGGCTACTTGCTGTTAGGCCTGCACGAAATTGTTCACAGCACTCATTTCTTCCCTTGAACGATTGTCTCTGCCACCATCGTGGTGGTCGACGAGCGTACATGAACATATAAGCAGCTAATATTTACGCTAAATGACGACGCAGCGTAGATGCACTCATCCCCATCACTATACAAGTACTCCATCAACTGACTACAATGTCCAAAATGTTTGCCTCTCTCTGCCGCGAACATTGATTTGTTCGTTCGCCAGCTGTTAAAAATGTTTGAAGAACAAAATATTGAATGTTCGTCCGTTTTTAGTGTTCGCCATTCATGTTTGATAAATATGTTCGGGCGTTGCAGATGCGGTTTTACAGATACGATCTGATTTGACTACTTCTTGGAAACCACATTTAGAAAATATTTGATCAGGAAATATCTCTCTGGGAAAGAGTTTGACTGTACAAAGTTTGTAAATGTGGTTGAGAGTGTCATGTGGATTCTACAACATTTTCATTATATGTATCTTATTATTGTATTTTTTACAATTTTATTTGTTAAAGTAAAATGCGCAAATGATTTCATGTTTTTATTCTAAAATAATAGAGTTCAGTTTGAACATAATTGCTTTTATTTGTATTCGTGCCTGTATATTTATCACATTGCAAAAGTTAAACTGCTATTATCAGTTTTCTAGCACCTGTTGTATTGTTTTTGCAAAAGGGTGTATTGCTAATCACTTTATATTGTATAAATAGTTTGAGTAGATGTAAATAACCAAAATGGAACAGATATAATTTAAAATAAGTGTTTAATTATAGAAACAAACAGCAGTGTCCACCTGATTTTCATAACATTTCAATCTTATCTCACTAATCTTTTAATAAAGAGTAATAAATAACAAGTACCGGTAATGTTTCACCTAGATCAGAATAGGTAATTAAATAATTACAATCATTTTCTCTCTATGGAACAAGCAGTATAATTTAATATTGCATTGATAAAAAAACCAAAATTATAACAGTTTTTCTATAGGCCTACACGGTTAAAAACACATTTTTGAAAACTTACTTGTTACGGATGCTACAAAATGTTTTAATCAGTTTTGGAAAAGTATTTATTTTCTACTATTTGGAGCAGACATCAAAACTAAAACTAGAATGTACGTTATTAGTATAGGCCTAATGAAATAAAGTGCAAATTTACTTACGCTTTGCGATCCCTGCTACGAGAACGGCGAACTCGATCTCGTGACCTACTTCTTCTTCTAGGCCTCTCTTTTTCCCGATCTCGATGTGAACTACTCTTCACTCGTTTATGATCACTTGGACTGAGTGACCTACTCAGTGAACGTTTTCTATGATGTCTAAACAAAAGTTATGAAATACAGTAAATTAATTCTATAAATGTCCTAAAACGACTACACTACATAGGCTATATAGGATTAGCAGCACTGATCCTGATTGTGGTAAATAGTTGGTGTAAATATATACGTGGATGTACATGCATGTTTGATACGGTCTACGCAGTAGACAAGTACCAGTTCTTTATATAAAACTAGGGGAGACCCCTGCGTGCTCCGCACGCCAACCCCCAATGTAACCTTCTAAAAACATATATGTTATGTTTTATTCATAACAAAGGTGTAGGATTAATAATAACCTCAAAACTAAGATATGGTAAATGTTTAATGTTCAAATTAAATTATGTCTTATATTTTATAACAGTAGGCCTAGTTATTATAATAATGGTTAAAAGAACCAGCAAGGCTCAGGGCTACACTTTAAAACCCTAACCTAAAAGCTAGAAATACAAAAATAATTGCTTCAAATTTTGAAATCAGCTGTTAATGGAAATATTGGAGCAAACAGCTATAATATTATCTGTTATTTTATTCAATTGGTTGCTATGGTGATAAATGTAAATACATGTGTTGGTTTATCATTCTAGGCCTAACCTAAGATTTTTTTCCGAATATTTAAATTTACAAATATTGAAATAAAAAAAGGTTTTTATCGAAATGAATTTTATAGCCTATGTTACTCAGGGATAGTGTAGCTTTTTATTGGTAAAACTATTTTTTCAATTGGTTCAGTAGTGCCAGAGATTACCCCCTACAAACAAACAAACAAAAAAACAAACTTTACCTCTTTATAATATTAGGCCTACTATAGACAAGATTTTAATTTATAAATACTACCTGTGTTTAGCAAATTTTAGCAGTTTTAAGTTTATTAAAAAACTTTTATAAATTTGTAGGTATAGGCCTATCTTACATTGACTACATCACCTAAATTATTACAGAATTTTAATTTTATTATAAAGCATAAGCCTAACACAAAAATTGAAATTTTACATCAGTTTCAAAAAGAGGTTTTTAATGTCCTAGAGCAAACTCATCTCTGGAGGTTTAATTGGATAGCGAGAACCAGAGTAATCTTAGGTCTTCTAAACATAATAAGCAGAATGGGAGACATAATTCGCAATTGATAAAGGTGGTAGGCAATCTGTTAGACCTGAAATTGGCATTTTTAGCCACTAAAGAGGCTTTACAAATGTTATTCGCTGCACTAGCCTACTGTAGTACTGCTTGAAATACAAAATTTAGAATTGAAGAAGAAAATTAAAAAACTGTGTGAAATTTAAAAATAAATTATACTAGCCTACGTAGGTTAGACGATTTGAAAATTTGTTTGTACAGATATAATTTAAACATGGTATTTCAATTACGTAAAATGTAGGCCTATATTGTTTTCAAATGTTACCAATTACATTCAACTGATGGAGGAATGCTAACAGCATATTAATGGTTTGGGTGTCATCACCCAGCATCCTCCGAATGCAATTAGGTAGACAAAACCTCTTACGCCTCTAGAAGAAAGTGTTTGATTGAAAGGAGATTTGAGCAGTAAGGAAAAAGTGGCGGATCCCTTAGGTTCAGAAACCCGTAGGTTAACCCAGAGTGGACAATGCGTAGACGAGAAACCATCACTTTCTCTCGACGGCTTTGGCGGTTTGAAGATATCCATGGCCGAAAAGTAGCCTTAATTTGGCAGAGTTTATTGTTTTGTACTACTACCCACTCTTCTTCCCACTGTCTAAACAAGGCTTGTTTCAAAGAGAACATAGTCGGATGACATTACTCTATTCACGCTAGGCTGTAAGGAAGTGGCTTCCTTAGCAGCTAGGTCTGCTTTAGTATTTTTCCCTGCATACTGGCGTGGCCCGGAACCCAGCAGAATGACACCCAATGCCCCGTAGCCAAAGTCTGTGCATGGAGCACAGAATATCTTTGACCAAAGGGTTAGGAGAGTACATATTTTGAATGGACTCAAGTGCACTTCTTGAATCTGAACATATATAAGAAGGTGCTGCTTCTATGTTGGTGGTACAATATTGAGTGCCTTGAATATTGCAAAAGGTTCAGCTGTATATACAGAAGAAGAGGATGGAAATCCACAGGTGAAGCTGTTTCCTGACAGAACAAATGCACATACGACTCTATTGTCCAGTTTAGAACCATCAGTGAAAATTATAAGACTTGATTGGTAAAGTTTGCATGTGGATATAAATTCCTGACAGTAAACAACATCCTGGTGTAGTATGTTTTAGATATCTAGACAGTGAGAGATCAACATATAAGGCTTTCTAATCGACCATGGAGCGACAAAACATGGTGTATTTTCATATATAAGAGGTAGTACAACACCCAGATTATTGAGGATATGGATGGTTCTGATCCCATAAGGAGCATTAGATTGCTTACGGAGTTCGTACTGTGGATTGTGAAATACAATATCATATGAAGGATACCAAGGTTTGGAGTGCAAGTTACAATATACGGCAATTGTAGCTGTTGTCTGTGTCGCGTGAGCGATGGTTCACCTGTTTCAACATGCAGACTACTAATGGGACTAGAATGAAAAACTCCAGATGCTAGACGGAGAACTCAGTGTTATGAACAGAATCAATCTTTTTAAGAAACGAAAACCTAGCTCACGAGTAGTCAATTCATGATCGCATAAGAGTTCGGTAAAAACGCAGCATGCAGGTTCTATCGGCTCCTCAATGAGAACCGCTTAAAACCCGTAATATATCTAAGATCTTGATGCAGCGTAATTTTAAATTTGTCACATGCGGGTTCCAAGAGAGTCTAAGGTCGAATATAAGACCTAGAAGTTATGACAGTGTCTGATGTCTGCGACGAGTAAAAGCAATGCATCGAGTTTTAGCAACGGAAAACTTAAATCCTGCATAATTGGACCATGTTTGTTGATTGTTAATTGCAGTGTTCTTTCAGCGGTTGCCAATATATAGGCCTAATAAAATTTTCCCAAAATCTGGAGTCACCCTCTCCTGCACTTTTACATAAAAAATGCTGTTATCTGCAATGATATCAACAGCGAGGCTTATTGTAAACTTATGCAACTCTGCGTTTAGCTTTACAATTTATTATGATTATTCTTTTTACAATATTATTTACATATACATTAAATACATAATATAAGCCTAACTTTAGCCTTAAAATAGGCCTATGTATTTTAATAACATCAAAAGGTACAGGTTTTGTGAGAAGCCTACAACTATAGGGCATAGATTGGCAACCCCTAATTGATGGTAAGACCTGATGAAAGTTGACTGCTAAATTGAGTCAAATCTGATGAAACAAGTTGTAATATTCTAAAAATTTGCCTTTTTTCTTAGGAACCCTACCAAATGCTTCTAGGAGCCCATTTTATAATCAACTTACCCACTGCTCCTAACCATGTTTCCCCTAATATTCCAAGATGACAATGACACTAATAATCAACACAGAAGCATTTGTTTAAATTATAAATAATTCAACTCAGTAATCATTTGAATGTTTATGCATTGCACAATTATTATATCCCAATATACAGTAATATAACCTAAAACTCCGAAACAAACAGCAACACAATTAGAATTCTAAAAACTATAGTCTATACACACTACACACATACTGCAGACTGTACTATAATTGACTGTTGTCTGTTCTCTCTGTTATACCATCGCCATTCGACATAGAAAGCATAGACTATAGACCTTGCTGTTGTACTACTGTGTACTCTTTACAATAGTACATGCAAAACCCAGCATCAAGGTATATGGACAACAAAGTATGCCGTTTCCCAGCTCAGCTTAAGCTTCGTTTACATTTGAGTGCTTTGGATCCGATTTTTTAGACGGCCGAATTTAGTAGCCCGATTCTGCCGATGAAATGGTACAATAACACTGGGCCGAATCCTATAATCCTATGAGGTTTAATATCATAGATTTTTCAGTTGTTCAGTACCCAATATGGACGAAATTGGAGATGTAGAAGTAGAAATGTTGACTGAAAATTCGCTTTTAAAATACAATTCATGATGTTTTAATCATCAATCATTAATACAACTATTTATATAACAATATAATTAGTTATTGTTAATAATTCGAATGATAAATACTTATCTGCAAAATAATTTAATGTTATTGCAAATTAATACTAACTTAAATACTTTTTCTCATAGATATAAAATATATAGAATTATGAAACTTAGCTAACAACCAACCTATTCCTAGTTTATTTTCTTATTATTTTTTATTTATTTGCCATTGCATACATTTATGTATAATTATTAGGCATTATATTCATTGGTATAATATTATTAGGTATTAAATTTCATTATATTAAATATACACATTCTAGTCCATTTAAAATATGGTTAAAGTAATCTACATTTTTTAATCGAGTTTGCAAGTTCCTAGATTATCATGTCATGTTTAATCATATGATCTATTAGTCGTCTGCTGTTGTTGTCAGTTGACATTGGTATTTTATTTAGTATTATTTATTTAGTATTTCTAAAATATTGCCTTCTGAGTTCTGTGCGGCATCTAGATATCGATTTAAGTTATTTTTAAATGTTATTAGATTAGAACGTGTAAAGGTTTACGACAGTTGAAAGGTTTGACAACTTAAAAGTTTATCACTGTGAAAATGGCGTTATTGATTGAAATTTACGAGCAACAATATGCTGTTTTAACAGCAGATATAACTTCAAAAATAGGAAAATTATCGTCCTCTGTTGGAAGTCGTAAGTAATTTCAAATCAGTAAATTAAAAATAGCCCCCTAATTTGTTTAATAATACAAACGAGTTGAACTATTTAGTTCAATCTTTTAACCTCAAACAAGTTGGCGTTAAATAAATGTAAGAAGTCTGTAAACAGTCTCATTTCTAAATTTACTATTTGACCCTCGGCTGACCAACAAAACCTTTCTGTTGCCATAGGTTAGCCTAGAGTCGAATAGTACAGTTGCGCCCAACATTTAATAGTAGAATGTAAAACAACATCGTCTTTTGCAAAAATATCAGCCAGGGGTCGAATAGTAAATTTACGCCCTCTTAAATCTTTACAGTCTTATAAATTTGTTTTTTCTTTCAATCAATTGGTTATAAATATCACTCGTGTGAATTATAACCACAATTTTCTTTGTTGTTATAGGCCTAGTAATTACTTTTAACCTTTCAAAGAGATGTAAAATGTTGATTCTCTAACTAACATATTAAAATGGTTTTGAATACTTTTACTCTCTACTATTAAAAGAAATTTTCAAACAGAACGTAGACATGATCAAAAGTAAATTTTCCTAAATAATTATACAAACAGTTAGCTCGAGTCACAACTAATAAATGAAACTGAACCATCGGTATGATCATTATCCACACACAGCTATAGGCTACAGAACTATATCAGTTAGTGCAGTCCAAAATCTAAACGACTGCATGTGCACTGGTAGCCTGAAGAAAAACAAATGTTTGCTACAAACCTAGCTACACTTAATCTAAAGTTAATTAGTGTGTTTAGGGGTATTTGCACAAAAATTTAAGATTCCAATATCACCATGTTTAAATGCAATACAAAATCCAATAGAAAGAGTAAATTTTTCAATTGGTTAAACCTACAATCATAGTCATATGTTAGGTGTGACACTAATCAGAATCATTCGTCTGTTAAGCCACGTTTACGCCAAATGTTGGCAACAAAATTTATTGCCAACATGTTGTCAACTTTCTTTTACCTTTACCGACAACCGATGGGAAACAAAATTTTTGTTGTCAACATGTTGGCAACATCCAAAAGTTGTCAAAATTTTCTTAAAACTGGCCTCAACTTGTTGGCAATATGTTGACAACTCCGGTGTAGACGCGGCTTAAGACTACCAAGGTTAAAAAATTATATTTTGGCTAAAAACTTTATTTTACTACATTAAATTGTAGTAATACAATAATTTAACATTTTGAGATGTTTTTGTAACCTAAATTTTATTTGAAGATTATTTTACACCATTTTCCCTTAAAAGCCACAACAACATGTGCCTTATAATTTTTATTTTTTTACCTTAAAAAATCTTTTAACAATTTTAGTTTGAAGTAGGCTTACATGAATATCCACTTATTCTAATAAAGTGTTAATTCAAAAATACATTTTGTGTAAGCCTAATGTTAAAAACACTAACAGTGCACTAACACTAATCCTAATCATTCGTCTCACAGACTACGGCATGAAAACAAAATCATGACTCTAGGGTTAAGCAATGTTTTTTGGGTAGGCCCTACAGTAGAATGCTAGCCTAATAATTTTTACTTGAGACTAGAACCAGTCTTGATTGCTGGTAATTTTGATTTAGGCTTTTACTGGAAATAATAATCGAAAGTACGTACATTTTTTTAGGTGTCTGTAGAATGGTAAAATATTAAATACAATATTTTTATATAAAAACCCTACGCTATTGGTATTGATAATTTATGTTTAAATATGGATTTAAAATAATATATCTTGAATAAGAATTAAAAGATGAATAGTAACAAACATAGACACATTGAAATGAGTTAATTTATATGGTAGGGTGTACTTTAAAATATAATTATTTGCGCACGCTACAAAATTCTAATTTCAAAATCCAATATAACCTAGTAAAAAACACAGTATTTAAAAATCCTTTGTTTGAAATCACAAATAAATTGAAGATTCACATTGTTTAGCTTTGCAAGCTCGCAGATGCTTCAAAGTCAATTACTCGCCTCTTCCGATGGTTTTATATTTTTAAAGTTCAAAATATTCCATGTTTGGTTTCGGTAAGTTTAGTAGTATACATATTTTGTACATTCTATATTGTACGCAATTTTAACAAAACACTAAAACACATCTAGAGGCAGAAATTTAAATGATATTTCTGTCCCTATATATTTTTTTGTAGCTTAACGTTGAAATTTAGTTGAGTCCAGAATATTTTCCTGAAGTATTGTGACTTTACTGAACTCACAATGTGTTAACTCTAAGGTTGTTTCCCAAAATCCCCCAGCAATGTTGTGTCTCAATTGAGAATCCAAACTATAAGAGGTTTCTTTAGGATAGTGGTACAGATAGCGTCAATTAGAATGGAGCGCGAAGAGGGGGTGTGCAAGTCTCCTACGCCGGCTCCCACCACATTTCCCCTCTCGCGGCGGAGTACAGTCAGAGACGCCTGCCCTACCTAATTCATGTCTGCTATGTAGTCGTGTTGATTGTATATCAACACTTTTTGGTGGTGTCTGTACTGGAGACTCAGAGTCGAGTAGGAGAGGGTAAGACGTTATAACGCATGCTCAAGTGACGCTTCACGCTACTTGGCAATATCTGTAAGGTTTTATGTTAATGCTCATCTGATTTATATAACCTGATAATTTGAGTATATTATCTTTATATACGGTACTTTAAACATTCCACATCTCTACCACCCTAAAAGCCACCAACTTACTGAAATATCAAATTTGTGTTTGATTTTTAAAATTTGCCATTAATATTTTGTTTGTTTATGTTTCAGATGAAAGGAAAACTTTAATTGGAGAACTTGAAAGGCACATTGAAGAAGTCAATGAACTAGTTAGTATTAAATCAGTATGAGTATGGTATTAAATATGTTTTGTGAATTCTATATTAAAATCAAACACACTGAATATTAAAATTCTCAACTTCTTGACTGAATTATTTTATTTTACTTTCCTCATTTGTTTGTACAAATATTTCTAAGGCTATTACTAAACATTAAACATTTGATTTTTTGAGCATATCAGTAAATTTTACTTAGAATTCAAAATTTTATTTTTAGTTTGACACTGCGAAGTCAAACACATTATTATTTGTACACACAAAAAAATTACAACTGACCGTAAATACTTATTAACTGAACGTGTCTTAAACTGGTAGATAGAGGGAGAGTGGTGTAACCAAGCGGGGGAGCCTATTGTTCATTTCTTTTTATTATTCTAGCGTAGGGTCTATTTAAAATGACATGTGAGGAATTAACAGGTAAAATTTCAACATGTTTATTTATTATAACAGAGATAGGAAGTGTTTGGTTTTTTATGCTTTTTTGGCGGATAGCATTGTTTGTTAATTAATGTACAAGGTTTCAATTATTTTGTTGTGCAGGTTTTTTTTTCATATATTTTCGGCCATTTTGTATTTATTAACTAGGCCTGCCTAACCACGTGTTGTTGTTTTATTCTAATGTTTAAAGTTCTTTTTGTCTTGTCAATATTTGCCAATCACATTCCCATTTATAGTGAAAATGTAATTTTTAGGATCAGTTTGTTTGGATCCCCAACAGGTTTAATTTTTGGACTCTTTGTCCTTTAGAAATAATTGCTTGAAACTATGCCTCTGGTTAATACTAATTTTACGATTTAAACTGCTTTTTTTATTAGACAGAGTTTGAAGGTTATATTTAGTAAGGAATTAAGTAGTTCTTCTTTGATAGAGTTTGCATTACTACAATTATAATATAGTGATAAATATTATAAAATGATTCTGTTTTTAGAATTCTGTAATCAAACAAACTTTGATGTTTTGCCATGACTGTCCATCCATAACTCAGTCACAGTCTTGCAGTTTCTGTATGTTCTAGCTTTTACAGTGGCAATTTTAATGTTAATAAAGGCAAAAGAAGTAGAAAATAATAATGTTTGTTTACTCTTCTCTGTGAAAGTGAAAATTGAAGTAAAAACATTTAAGTTTCACTGTCTGTTTATGTATCACCTGCCTATATGAGAATTATTATTTTAATTTCTTTAAAATCTAAAACATTTACGATTTCTGTTTGGATGTGAGCCCAGTTCTCATTTGCCCAGCCTTATGGTATATTCTTTTTGTGTTATTTTTAAAATTAAACTCAAATAACATAGACATTGATTTTCTTTGTTGAAGTGTGTTTTATTTATTTATTACCATTGTTTGGATAAGTTTTATAATTCTGTCGAACTCATATTTCATATTTATCTATAGATTAGTTTTCAACTATAATTTTGTTTACTCTTTTAGCTTGAACAAATGGATTTAGAAGTACGGGAGATGAAACAAAATGATCAACCTAGATCGAAGACCCGAATTGAAAGCTATAGAGTGGAATTGGGGCGTCTGGGTCAAGAATTTAAAAGAGCCAAAAGCACGAACCCCAACTTAGATGGTAACGTACATAAATTCGTACTTGATGAAAAATGTTTACTTATTTACAAAATATTTTAAATCTTTCCTTTACATTTTTCTATATAGAGGTTGGAGTACTACATCCTTTTCCAGCTCTTATAGCGTGTCCATAGAACACTGGATTATAACGGCTAGATTAGCCTAAGAATCATCTTGGTAAGAACAAACAAACAATTTAGCAGCTGCTCTTAATCTGTTCAAATTGTTGCATCAATAATGAGGAGTAATAAATATTATTTGTTCTGTAAATAAGACATAGTTCCTGAATATCACAAAAGGTTTTTCCAGTTGAAAATATTTTTGCTTTCAAAGAAGAAGAGCAGGTTAAATGACTCGACTCGCTGGACTTGCTCGCTTTGAACCTTGAGTTAATTAGTTAACCCATGTTTCATCATATGATGTAACATCTAAAAACTTGTCGTCATCCTTTTTACACCTACCAGTACAGTAGTTCACTGATATGAATAAAAACCCCGAACCACAAAACAAGGAACTAAAACAATACTAAACAACTATATTCTAAGTTATGTTTAATACGTTACCCTTATGTACATTTCGATCACCCTTATGTAAAACCCTCTGAGGATCACCATGCCATCAAAATGTACATAAGGGTGACGTATTAAACATAACTTACAATTTAGTTGTTTAGTTATTGTTTTTGTTCCTTGTTTTGTGGTTCAGGGTTTTTATTCATATCAGTGTGATTTTGTCGCCACAGTGCTCTTTTATTTGTTTAGTACAGTAGTTGTGGGACAGCTTTTTGTTCAGGATTCAAAGTACGGGTTTGAATTTTATATGCATTCATTGTGGAGTGAAATATTTCTTCTTTAATAGAATTAAGATAGTTAAATATTATTAGTGTATTTCCATAGGAAAGATGAGCTATTGCGGCAGTGACTCTTATGGTAAGACCTAATCTAAAGTCGGGAGTGGTCAATGTGCACCAATCATGGTCCCCAGAACACGGTGTTTGGAGTCATTAAAAATTGTATTAATAAATATGTGTTCGCTCTCCAACGTAGTACACACGTTGGTTTGCTAAGTCGCTCAGACGAGTTTGTTAGCCAAAAATCCAACAACTAGAAGCATCTCTTTTGACTGGAAGTAACCTAACCATTTTTTAGAGTTTTTGTACTAAAATGAAACTTTTTGGGGGTTTTATCTAAAAAGTAATAATATAGGATATTATTCTGCACATTTTTTCACATGACCTTATAACCCGTCTGGTTCCCCCAAAATCGTAAAATACTATAAAAAGTAGCCGGTTCAAACCACATGGGGTAATTTACTGTGGAGGAATAGCTTCTGATCTGAGGCCAACGGCTGGGATGCAAACTCACGAAACGAGTTTGTCTGCTGTGAGCGAAGCGAAGCAGTCCATAATCCGGGGGCGCTTGAGCCAAGGCTGAGGTGCAAATAAATTCTAGGAATACATTTTGTCAGGCAGGCAGCTATTCAGCGCCTCCGTGAGTATACCAATTTTCCAAATAGTTAGTTTACCCTAAAACATATAAACTTAATTTTGGAAATTCGCTCAACTCACGTCAGCGGTTCAGCAACATGATCACATTATTGTAAAATGATTCCGTTTTAGAATTCTGTAATCAAACCACCCATAATGTTTCGTCATGATTATACATTTTGTACAATTAGGACTGCCATCTTAAAACTTGACCAGGTGAGGCAAATCTTTTTTTCCAAAAGGTTAACTTTTTGGAAACCTTTAAAATGATGTAGCTCCCCTCGTATTCCTGTGTTTAAATTTAAAAATTGTTCAAAAATAAACCCTACCTCCAAATTATGATTTTTGGTGCACTGATATTTGAAAACAAAATTCCTAAATTCTTTAAATGTAAAATAGTAAAGTTGCTTTTGAAATCAAGTCTCTAAACTGATTCGTTGCTCGCTAAACATGTCGTAGGAGTGGTCTGTTATACACTGTAGGGTAGTGGCCTTATATAGATAAAATTAAAATCAAGACCGTTGTCACCATCCATATGTGCTGAAAATAATTTCTGAAATAATTAGTTTGTAATAAAATAATATTAAACATTCATAGTTACAAAAAATGTAAGATTCTTTTTTTTAAATTTTTATAGTTTTTAGTTAAATGGGCGGTACGTTACATTTAAAAATATTATAAGCAGCTACATTTTAGGATTTTTGTAACAGATAATTTTGAATGTTAAGGTTACCATGACCGTATGGATCTCTATGGGGAAGGCATTAGTCTAAAGGAAGAGCAGAAGCAGAGGCTACTGGACAACTCTGAAAGAATAGAACGAACAGGCAACCATTTAAATTCTGGATACCAAATCCTGCTTGAAACTGAGGAAATTGGTTCTCAAGTTCTAAGAGATTTAAATTCTCAAAGAGAAACCATACACAAGTCGAGGAGTAGGGTAAGTTTATTGAGTTGATTTAAACTTTATATATATATTTAGTTATATTCAGTACAAATTGAAAAGATTTATTCACTTTCTTAGGCCACTGTTATCCTTTCTTTTCCACTTTATTTAAATGACTTTATCAAAACTAAAATTATTACTTTAATAATTTAATTGTACCGGTTTAGGTTTTTTGATATTGATTAGCAAACCTCACTCATGAATTACCATGATATATAAATATGGACATGAAATAACCATGTCAGTGTTAATTTAATTTGACTACAAAAGCAGTATGTATGAGTATTTAAATATCAATGAACAATTTCCTGCTATTTTAATATCTTAAGGCATTTTCATTTATATCTTTGCATCAAATTATTAGAAGTCTCGTTTATGTGCATTATGATTGAAAAAAAATTGAGCTCGCACTAAATATATTATATACAGTTGTGTAAGAAATATGGAAACGACTTATTTATTTCAAGAACAGCTTTAGATAGAAAAATTGTTGACCTCCTATTTTGAAGTCCTTAACCTGAACCATCTGCAGGGTGGTGCAAAAGTTTAGTTTGATATACAAAGTAGTTCCATAAACTAACATAACTTGTTTAACGTTTTAGTACGTTTAACACTTTGAACCCTATACCCTTAACACACTGTCATGCGTAGCTACCTATGGGTTTTGGTAGTATTTAAAATAAAATCTCAGTTACTTACCTTATTTAAAAGTATAACGTATTATATATCATTTTAAAAACAAAATAATGAGCTTTAAGAAAATGTATATACTTCAAAGGTTTTTTAAAAAAACAAAATGGTAACAAATTATGAAAAATTGTAAAAACAAAAATAACAACATAGCTATTTTAGTTTGTCACCCATTTTATCTATATATTTATATAAAAGCGAAATACCACTCACTCACTTATCACGATTTCTCAAAAACTACCGAACACATTGAAATTAAATTTGGTATGTAGTTTCCTCTAGGGACTCAGGTGCTACCTAAGAAGGGGTTTGAAAAAATTCGAAATTTCAGGGGGGGTTTGGGGGATCAAAGTATTACGATTTCTTCAAAACTACCTAACGGATTGGAATGAAATTTGGGATGTAACTTCCTCTAGGGCCATAGGTGCTTACTAAGAATGGGTTTGAAAAAATTCGAAATTTTAGGAGGAGTTTGGGGGGTTCAAAGTTACTAAAATAATAATTTCAGATCTTTTATTATTATGACATTAGTGCTTTTATTATTTAAGATCTATTTATATAAAAGCCAAATACCATTCACTGACTGAACACTTAAAAAGAATACAATTACGTTAAATTTTTTGTTTGTTTTTAAAGGCGAAAAACCTGGGTGGTTATCATCGCCTGCAATTACGTTAAAAAGGCTGAAAATACCAACCAACACGGGCAACGCTGTACGGGTCAGCTACTGTTTCTATAAACTAACAAATAAAGTTTGAAAAATTAATCCTACGGCTAAAATAAAGGATAACTGTAAAATAAATGTAAAAAATATACAATAAAACAATAAAAACACAAGTCAAAATTCACAGATAACCTCACAATTTCTTCAGATGTCTTTTCTCTGTTTAGTGTGTGGAACACTATTATTATTTACACTTTATAATTACAAACAGTAATATAACACTTATGAATTATAAACTTTGCATCAATAATAAACCACTGATAAATTAAAACACTTACAACACAATCAGAACTAATGACAACACACTTTGAGTTACATCGCTAAGCAGACAAACGTCGATTGCAGAATGCATACAGCTGATCAGACATGCTTGTAGTAACCACCTGATGTTTATATGATATTTTTGTTCTCCGGTGGTATAAAAATTCCAAAGGTCAAAGGCATACGAACTAATAAACATAACGAGAATGCCTGAACCCGAATATATGCCGACTGAGCTGAGCTGTAGAAATAAATAGAGAGGTATACTCGAGCATCGGTAGCTGGCGCCGCCAACCCGACCCGACCTATACTCGGGCTCGGGGTTCAAAGTGTTAACAAATTAAATAGATAAAACCAATAAACAAAAAATAATTACTTAATAAGTGTTTGCCATACAACTTCCCAACAAAATTCATATATATTTTAGTTTTCTTTTTCCTTTTACACCCAAGCAATAGAGGCAAAAAAGTAAAGGTTTTTAATACCTTTGTAAATTTTACCTCTTTTTTATGAACTTTAGCAAAAAATATCATGAGAGCAAAGCACAAAATTTCTAATAAAGTTGTGTTTTAATTCATACCATTTTTTTACTTTCTCCCCCTATACCATAGTATATGGAGAAAGTATTGTATTCGTCAAAATTTTCGAGTTTGAGTTTTTGGTGGAAATATCCGTTTTGGGCCCCCCTGAACCTAAAAAAGTGGTTTTCGGAGTGATGTCTGTGTGTGTGTCTGTATGTGTGTCTGTGTGTCTGTGTGTCTGTGTGTCTGTGTGGATGTTATCAGACCTAGAGCCTAAACCAGTCGTCCGATTTTGATGAAATTTGGTATAGAGGTACTAATCCACGGTATCTCCAGGCGTTTTTTTCATTTTTGTGAATTTTTTATTTTTAAGGGTAATTTTCCCATAAAAACCCTTAAAATAACGGAAAAATCAACTTTTCTCAAAAACGGCTCTAGCGATTTTGATTAAAATGTTATAGTTTATTAGGGACCTAAAGTACTATAAACTGTCAAATTTTAA
>JAGFPH010002151.1:63241-73706 GCA_018207615.1 Philaenus spumarius
GGGACCTAAAGTACTATAAACTGTCAAATTTTAATCAAAATCGTTCGAGCCGTTTTTGAGAAAAGTTGGTTTTTCCGTTATTTTATGGATTTTTATGGGAAAACAACTTTAATACAAAATCACCTCTCCTACCCCACCTTACAAGTCACCGTGAATCTGTTTAATAATTTAAATATGTTTGTGAGAAAGTATGTGCCAGTTCCTGGTACCGTTTATTTATTATTTATTTCTAAATACAGTAGAGCTGCGGTTATCCAAGCTCCGACTAATCGAGTTACGGGTTAACCGAGGTAGTAGAACAAAAATAAAAAAGTTCGGTTTGCGGTAGATGCATGCGTTAAAGTAACCGTGCAAAGTGAAATCTGCACATAGTTGAACCCCTCTTAACCGGCCTCGGATCAACCGGTCCTCGGATTAACCGGCCTATCCCAAGGAACAATGAAGTCAAATATATTAACTGACCGAAGTCTCAAACATTGATTGTTTGACCGACATTTCCTAGAAAATAAAGCGGGTGACGCAACGTTAGGTGTACGGCAGGGGAACATGGGAGGAGGGGCGTAAAAAAGAAACAAAAGATGCCGCTTTGTCAATTGATTCAAAGAAAAAATACAGTTGCCGCGGAAGCAAGAGAGGAATCAAATCTTGCTTCCGCGGCAACTGTATTTTTTTCTTAGAATAAATTAACAAAGCGGCATCCTTTGTTTCTCTTTCTTTGTCTGTTGTTTTGTCAGAACCTTTACTGAATTTCGTGAGAAAAAAAGTTCTTGTATATATAAATTATTAGTGTATGTAAATTAAGTTTTTAAAGTTTATGTAAGTTAAAATGTTTAATTTGTTGGTGTTTGTTTGCTTATGTATGTACAGTACATACAATAAAATGAGTTGCAATAACATCTTATTTGCTTGGTTATTTATGAAATATGTATTGTAAGTTTTTGTTTTTTTACGGGAACCTCGGATCAACCGGCCAGGGTCTCGGTACCGACCAGACCGGTTAAGAGGGGTTCTGCTGTATAGTGCCAAATCTGCCTACTGTACTGTACTTATATTAGTCACATAAAGTTTCGACAAAAATGGTTCTGGTAAATAAAAAGCACAGTTTTTAATTATTATTAAATACAGTAATTCCTATGCTTTGCTAATCATCAATAGGATTAAGATTTTTTACGTTTTGAGGTATTTTGACCAGTACAAGTACTGTTTATTCAAGAGAATTATAGATTTTCTAAATAAATAACATTATTTATTTATAAGTACCTAGTGAACTAATTGAACAATCAATTAACCCTTCAACGTGTTTTGCCGTACTTGATACGCTGGGATTTTTTTCCTTCGGTGCGTTTTGACGTATAGCGTACGCTCAGGAACATTCCATCAGATGCTTTTATCTAGCAGCTAAACTTGAAACTATCTCGAAGCGATTTATATTGCAGCATAATGTAGCATAATTGTAGATATTGTAGCATAATTATTGGCTGATTTAAAAAAAAAACATACGATACTTCCGTTGAATTTCTTGACGAAATTAGTTCACCAGTATAACAGCTGTTTTACCATACAAGTTTGTGACATTGTGTTCACTACGTTTTTGTTTACATTTGATCACTTGTAGTGTTTTTATGTTTGTTAGTTGATTGATTACGTTCGGAAATCATGTTTTGAATATTTTATATTGGTTTTATTAGTGTTTTCTTAGGTATGTGTTTTGTGATAAGACTACCAACTAAAACTAACTTTTGACTGGTAAGTAAATATGTTATCACAAGTAAACTCATGTGTTGTTGATATTACCAAACAGAATGTAATCTGCTGTTTAATTTAGTAAAAGAATCATTAAAATATTCCAAAAAATAAGTTGGTTACTAATGTTTTTATACAAACATGTTTCATAACTCCTGAAAGCTTAAAAAAGTCGCGCAGCAGGGGGATTTTCTCTCATAAAAAGTCACACGTTGAAAGGTTAATGACTTAAAAAAAAAAAAAATATTAATCAGGTAGGATAAGGATACACTTAGTAGCGTAGTATGAGTAGACAAACGTCTGTGATTATTGTTTACGCAATGGTGATGTCATCATTCCTTATCTTGCACCTGCTTCTATCCGACCTTCTATTTTGTGTATAACTTCTACCCTATCCGACTTACCCCCTCTCAGACTTCTCCTTTAGTTTTTGTGAATACAGTATTGTAGTTTGATTCATTATCAAGTACACACTCGCTGTTAAAACGTTGTGTGTGTCATACTGCACATCTTTTGCTTAGTTTTCAAGCGAACGAATTCTGTTAAACAGAAAACACTTAAGGACTTCTTAAAAAAATAATTTTTTACTGGAACATGTACTGTAGCCTATGTATGTCTTTTTATCATTTTGTATTTTATTTTTATTTGGACTTTAGTTTTTCCTTTGATAATACAGTAGATGCCTTTTTTCACATCTTTGACCACGTTTTTATTGATTTCACCAGTTTACCATACGTTTCTCTCTCGATTTTTGACAATGTCTGTGATATCCGAGTTTTCGCTTATCCTAGGTACTCTCGGTTCACATTACATCGGATAACCGCGGCTCCACTGTAGTCGGAAAGTTTATGAGACATTATTTTTAATGTAACCACAAGTTTTTTTAAATGTTTTCTACAAAATTTATTATTTTAGGTGCCTGTACTTTATTTTTCAAAATCCATCTTTATGTTTGTTTGTATAATTTAAAATGTTCAAATAACCTGTTATTTATTAATTGGGGGGGGGGGGGGGGGTAATGGATTTATCATGGACATTTTTAAACAATTTTGTAACCCACCATTTCCATGCTGAATTTAAAGTTATCTGTAGATAATTCTGTTTATAAACATGCACGTATTTACACAAATATTTAATATACAGTGCTGACCTTAATATATATATGTCATCTTATTGTTAATAAACATTTTACCACTGAACGAATTCAAAAAGTTTAAAAACGATCAAGGTTTAATAATTACTTCATGAAGGTTAGATTTCTGGTTGACTCTACAGGAAAATAAATCAAAACCTTGATCAGCTCTCTAATAGTTATTAAAAAGCCTGTAATGAGATTTCACTAATAATAAATCAGCTGTTGTAAATACAAAATGACTATACAACTCACTACAACTGTCTAAAAGGCACTTACATTTTATATTATGTAACACAATTAAAGTAATAAAATGACGCATTTAACATTTTTGTGGAATTTGGGAAGGTTTAAGTAACAGGTTGATATGTATGTTACGAGGTTACATATTGATTGGTTCTGTCAAACTAAGGGCGTGTTTCTGGACAAATACTCTTCCCTATAAAGAACATGTTTAATTTGTAGGACTTTTTATTTTGTTAACAAACTTAAATGGAGGTAATGATAAACTTTATATTTTTAGAGAGTATAAAAATCTTTAGGCTTCATATTGTTACGTTGGTCATGAACTCATGTTAACTGGTTCCCCCAAACTAAGGCTAACAACAGACGAGACACCGGTGTACGGTACACTAGTGTACGGTACACTAGTGTACGGGACACTAAATGTACTATCAATTAAATGTATGTCAACAGATGAGACACTGAGTAGCGCGCTACCAGATTCTGTGGCTCTACGGTGTCTCTCCCCGCGAGAAGCTGGGACACCGGGACAGTGTCCCGTACACCGGTGTCTCGTCTGTTGTTAGCCTAAGAGATAGTTCCTACAATACAATTCTCCCATTTAATAACATGGCGTAATTTTTTAAATGTCAGTTATTTTTAAAATCATGCCATGTTTTGGATTTTGATATTTTTTTATAAATCTGCAGTGTAAAACGTTTAAAATGGCACTTCATTAGTTAAAAAATAACAACTTATGGGCCGATAAAGAAATTTCTTAGTAAATTAACTTTATATATAAGATTTCTAAAAAAAGATTTATAGATATCTATATAATAAAAATGAATTATTTTAATTTGTAAGCGCATCACTTGAGAACGGCTGGACCAATTTGGCTATTTTTTTTTTTTAAATGTTCATAATAGTCCGAACTAGGTTTTTATATAAAGAAAATTTGAAAAGTTTACCCGAAAATATTCAAATTTGGAAAAAACTAAACAGCCTCTTTTGTGTGGACTCAAGACCATAGCGCACAAAAACAGCTGTTCGTATAAAAAGCTTAGCAACACGTCATGTTTGTTTACATTCATTGCCATAGCAACTTTACTTATCAGTTTATTATTCTTCAAAACCAACAGCTTTTCAGGTTAGATTGACCGACTTAAAGCTAACAAAAACAAAAATCAACTAATGCTTACTATATTTTAATTTAATTCAAACATTGGTTGTAACATATTATATATAAAACAGCAAAACAGCTGATTTGAATAAAAAACTGAACATATTTTTAGTTTAGGCCTACAATGAACCAAAACACGTTTATTTGCAACCAATTGGGCTAATTTAAAATCAGGGTTTTTTTTACAATTCTTCACAGCTATGAGTTTTTGTTTTAGATTGTATATATTTGGTGTTGCAAACAAAATTTTTACTGTGTTATCTATGGGCCTAAAGGTTTACAAAATCTAAATCTAAATTTGTGTAGTATATTCTTAAGTGGTGTAAAAATCATTTTGCAATTCGATTACTTAAGTCAATGTAATGAAATGGAATAACTTTTCAATTAAATCAAGCAATAGCGAAGCATTGCTGGGTTCACTAGTTTTAAATAATTTTCACATACTAGTCGAACAAGACAATTTATGTTTACAGTTAAAAAATAACAATTTTCTAACGTGTTATCATTGAAGAATGTTATTAGTTGCAAAGGAGTATTGTCAGATGCTTCCATTGCATTTTCTAAGTCTATAACAGTTTGCTGCAATAACGGTTTCTTGACTTAAAATGTTTTGTTTAAATTGTATAGTCATGACTACTAATATGTATTTATAGTTCCCTATCTTGGTGATAAGATACACTACTTCCTCATAAATAATAACAATATAAGTACAAAACTCAGTGTACTAATCATTAAATTCTTTCTAGACAGTGTATATCTTATACACTATGTTTAATAATATATTTTGTTTTGTTTATACTTTCTTTTTATATGCAAATATAGTTTTTAAAAAACAACAACATTGTTTAAATCTATATAAGCAGATTTGTACTGACTGACATAGAATCAATGTAAAGCAAAAACTACCTAGTTAAAAAAATATGAAAATTTAAAGGTATGAGTATATTTTTTTGATTTTAAAGTGTGAAAATGGTGAAAATACGGGGTTTACTCCCAACCCTATAACAAATAAAACAGTTGGTTCCGATCAAAAACTTAGCAACAAATGTTTGTTGAATGTATTTACATTCATTGCCATAACAACCTACTTACTAATTTAGAATCAGTTTATTATTTTTCATAACGAACAGCTTTGTTAGGTTATGCTAACAAAATAAAAGCAAATGCAAACAAAAATCAACGAAAAAGGTTTACAGTATTATAATTCAAACATCTGTTGTTACATATTATAAATAAAACAGCTGATTTGGATCAAAAGCTTAACACAATTTTAGGTTATGCCTATACTGAACCAATTATTTTGTGCCAATTCTATAAAGTACCAGAGATAAAATATTATTTAAAATACAATGGCTGATGCCTGTGAAAAAATCAACGCCCAAATACAATTTGCGTTAATTTAATTAAAAAACCGGTGTTGGAATATTATTTTAAATAAAATTTTGAATGCCTATGAAGAAATTATCTCAATTAGCGTTCATTTTATAAAATACCAAAACGGAGTTTCACAATAAACGTAAATCGCGGGAAATTTAAATTTCGGAATGACCAAAATTTGTTACCTGACCTATAAAAATATAATTTGTAGAACTTTTTTAGTTACTTTTGTTACCGATGTCTAAAATTCACCCTGTATGTTGTTCTCAAAAGTCAAACATACAAAAATAACGCCAGTAACAAACTGGGCAGGCTTATTTACTGATGAGAGTAATCCATAAATATTTGTTTCGCCCTTTTCATAACTGGAATAGGGTTTGACATTACTTGGAATCATGAATGACCTTGGCTGTCTAGCTGTGCAGCTTGAGAAACTATTGAAATACTAAACCATTTATTTGTTTCCGTTTTAAATAAGAAGTGGAGAGAAATACATGTTAAATGTGGCCTATTTATATCATACTTAAATGCTTTCCAATTAAACGGACTTTCATAACAACGTGTATTTCCTTCCTCCAATTAGTCTATTAAATCAAGCAATCAGTGTACCACACCATAATATAAGATGAAGAATTAATGACCAATTAACAATTAATTAATTTTGGTTTCGACCTACATTATTTCAAATTAATTAATTTAAAATAATGGGTGTTCAGTTGTACTGGCGTTTTGACAAATACGTTCGAAGAAAAGTGAATGAACAAACACAGGTTCTGTATTTCTATGGAGGATATAATTTTACCGAAATTACAATATTGTTTCAAATCATTTATACTGGTCCTAGGCTTTGCCTATCCTAAAATTGTTTTGATACTAAAGGTTTATTAGTGCTAGTAAACCTAAACAACTGTTATTGTATGCTATTGGTTGATATATAGCCCAGTCGGTGTAGGTTACAACTACCAGTTATTTGCAATACGGCTGATTTTTTTTAAGTGAAAACTTCTTATGGCGCATTAGGCACTTTTTCAGATGGGTAAAAATCTCTGATCTCGCGTGATCGTCAGATATTATTCGTCATCGCCTCTGTGTTTACAAAAAAGAGATAGCACTAAATAACTCAATTCCAACACAGTCAACGGTAGCATAATGGTCAGTATCCTCGCCTGTCACGCGGGAGACCGGGGTTTGATTCCCCGTCGGGGAGGGATTTTGTTTTTACAAAAAACTCATTGCAACTCTAGAAATAGGTAAGATAGTTCAAGTTTGATATAAGCGATGTTTATGTTACGGTTTACAAGTGTACCAAGCACCACGATTTTATTTTAATAATTTTCAAAATGGCGGCAGATACAAATGTTTAAAGTGGATATCTTGAAAACCGTTAACATAACAAAACGTGTAAAAGAGACAACACATTTTGTTTTTAACGTCAGACAAAATGGCTTTTTTCGTTTCTGTAGGTCAAAGCATAACTGAGTTATCTAGAAAAAACTGAAATCATCATTTCTTGGTAATTGTCTACAACATCAAACATTATCCGAAAACCAATATTTTTTGAATTAACTAACCTAATGTTGTAACTTATGTTAAATTTGAGTACTTGGTGATACCCCTAAAATGGACATAGATAAATTAGCTATCTTGGTTGATATGATAATGAATGTAAATGCATTAAAGAAACGCGTGGTGTTTCAGTATGTGCCTAACCAAAATTATATATTTTTTAATTTATTATTTAACTATAGACAATCATTTTTATGTTATTTTTTAGATTTTTTTTTTAAATGGGTCAAGGTAAAAATAATTCTCAAATTTCAGATTAAACCAATATAACCAACGATTTATATTCATGAAATTTTTCACTTCTGATGGCAGTCCCACGACTGCTTTCTTTTTTTATATAAGTACCTTAAAGTATGTCGATTAATATAAAAAAAGTTTACCAATCTATCGATTTCCCAAAATCGAAAAACATAGAAAAACATTTTTTTTCGATATTCCTTAATATTTCGAGCTGGGATGAAGATAAATAAAAATAAAAAATACCACCGTGTAGAGAATGTATTTTTCAATAAAAAAGGTCATATGTATTTCTTTCGTCCGAGCAATGGTTTGTCTGGAAAAAATTTGATAATGCAGGTATGTATTTTGCAGCAGGGGAAATCACTAAAAGGGGAAATCTCATTCATATATGAAGCGTTGGCTCATTATAAATTGGCTGAATTTTAATATATATAATTGAAACTTGACATAGGAGTTAAAATATATATTTTAAACATTTATGCTGAATCTCAGCTTGATATCTTGAAAATGACCCGATTTAGTGCCACTTGACTTATCAATGGGTTTCTCGATTTCAGGAGTACCGGACCCACGAACTCATTTTATACGGCTCCAGTTTAGAAATTTTCATAATATCAACCTAAAAGTTTTTTACAATTTAAACATATAGATCCAAACAAGGTCAAGGAGTATAAACCTTTTTTATTATTTACTTTTAATAGCACAAGTAACTTAAAAAAGTATAATTTTATATCTTTTTAGATTTTTCGTCAAAACACTTGAGTTGAGCGGCTGCAGAATAATCAATTTTTTAAATATAGTTTTTAAACTAGGTGTAGCAAAAAACAATTGTGTTTTTAACTTCTGTATCGATTTTTAAATCGATATGTTCAAAAATGTCGAAAATGGAGTCGTTGAATCCAAAGGTGTTGGAGTTAAAACGAGATAGTTCAAACCGAAGACTATTTTCAAGCGCCTCGCTTTTAAAAAGTACATGAAAAAAATCGTTCATACTTACAAAGAATATTTATACTGGTGTATTCACCTTGTAAAACAAATTTGATGTTGCTATTCCAAACATTGACGAAACTGGAATAGATTGAAAGGGCTACAGCGTTGAGTAAGCAATAAATTGTGAGGCTCGTTGATAAGTCTGAAGGCTCTAGCTCATCAAATTTGTAAGATACCAACTTGAGTTTTGGTGTATAAGTTAAAAATAAACTTTTCACTTGCTATACGAAGTTTTAATTCGATATATTACAAAACGGCCAACTTAGATCTGCTATACGTACGGACGGAAATGGTCGTATAAAAACATATTCATTAATAATTATGGGATCATAAATTTGATGGCCTATTTAGTTTAAAATTATCGCAGATGTATAATTTTTGTATATTATATTTATACATGTATTGTTTATGTATATTTTAAATTTTATACAAATTGGATGATTATCTTGAGAGAAAATGGATTTTTTTCGAAGACAAGTTAATCGAGACTGCGTATAGGCTATTACGCTAGTCTTAACGAAATTGTATTATTTTGAATATAAAAAAGTTGAATTTTTAAAGAAAATGGCAACCATTTTGAATCCGCCATATTGAATTTTCATATTTTATATGAATCATTTCCTCATAAAAACCCCAAATAACCAGTTTTTTTTTCTTTGAGACACATTTTTTTAATTTCAATATATATATTTGGGTAATTTGTTAGATGATTGTGTAATGAAAAAAAAATAACATGCCATCGTAAAGCTGACACTTTCCTCTTGAAAACGCCCTATTACAACTATTTATTTAATACATTATAACTATGCAATAGTTTATAAGTAATGTAAAAACTACTCGGCCGAGCTTCAAAAAATAGGTCTTCAGTCGCACTGCTGCAAATTACATACCTGCATTATCGATTTTTTTCCAGATAAACCATTGCTCGGACGAAATAAATACTAATGACCTTTTTTATTGAAAAATACTTCCCCTACATGGTGGTACTTTTTATATTTCTTTTATGTTTTTCGATTTTTTTTCGACTTTGGGAAGTTGATAGACTGGTAAACTTTTTTTTATATTAATCAACATACTTGAAGGTACTTATAAAAAAAATCAGCCATATTGTAAATTACTGGAACTTTTGGTCTAAAATTACCCCTACCGACTGGCCTAATAGTAATAAACATACAAGTTGCTTAGATATGAGTTTATAGGTTATGCGTTAAGGAAAAACTTATCTGTTATTTTATGATTAACTTTTACCAACAACAAGAGAATTATGAAATCAAAGTTTAACACAATACCTAGGTTTACCACCTCCAGAAGAACACGGCTGAAAAAAAGTCGAGGATAAAAAAGCCAATGTGTGTACGAAACATTGAGCACCATCAATCCTTTTGGAAGTCAGTAGATGTGGATGTAAGAAGAAAAGTTGTAAACAGTCATGTATTTGTGTTGGAAACCAATTGTATGACAATGTTGGTTCCCTTACTGATGAAAAGGAAACTTTTTTGTCAATGATGATGATGGTGTCGATTATAATTATTAAAGTAGTGATTAAAACCTGTTTCTACTACAGGTTATTTTTGGAAACTTAAGTGTTTAGAAAACTAATTTTTTTCTCAGTTTCATTTCCTTTTTGTATTTGTAATGCCCCATACATTAAATTCCGCCATTTACAATAATAAAGTTTGATCTTTTCAACAATTTAGTTAACTTTTTTGAATTCTGCTTTCCAAAAAAAATATATAATTTCATACATCGTAATACCCAAGTAGAAGGAATTCATAATGCCCTTTACATAGGTGGCCATCGTGGACGCCATGTTGAATATATCAACATGTGTGCGTGATTAGATTTTCCCTATATTTTAGTCATTCTATGAACTAAAGTACCTATAATTTGACTCTTATTTTCTTAGTATAGTTTAATTATAAGGAATTTTAATATTTTGGCTGCTATCTTGTTTATTTATTAGTGTGTAAATTTCAACTTATCACCATTGATATTCATATTCTAGAACGTTTATT
>JAGFPH010002151.1:73716-94157 GCA_018207615.1 Philaenus spumarius
AAATTTCAACTTATCACCATTGATATTCATATTCTAGAACGTTTATTTATTAGTGTGTAAAATTTCAACTTATCACCATTGATATTCATATTCTAGAACTTACAACAAAGCGATTAACACCTCTCTCATTCTTATATTATAAAGTCGTTGGTCCCCAGACTATTCATAAAATAATTGTTTTGTGGGAATTCTAAGTGACATGTTTCTTGTTATTTTTTTCTGTTATTAATTTGTTTTCCTTGTTATTATACAGATTGTTGTTTCTTTCTTTCTAGTTACGAGAAACCGATGCAGAACTCGGAAGAAGTACTCGAATTATAAACAGCATGATCGCTAGGTCACTTCAACACAGATTTCTTCTAATCTTGATTGCATTTGCTTTCTGTGTGGTTATTGTTGCCAGTGTCTACATTTCTGCAACTAGGGATAGATAAAATCATTCCTTTCTACATTACTTTATACTTAAGTATTATATATTATATTAGTCTATCTTTTAATACGCTTATTAATGTTACTACATTATATCAAGACTAATTAGGTTAATTCTCTTATAATGTATATAAAGTATGTGTATGCTATCTACTGTGCACTGAGACTGACTGAGAATAACAGATGTCATCTATGATGTTTAAAAAACACTGAAAGATGTAATTTTAACTTAAAGGATTGACAAAAATAATAACATTATCATTAACTTCTCGCACCAATACTTTTTTACTGGTCAGCCCAGCCATTGTTTATAAAATCAGTAATGTACTTAAATATATTAAATACAATAACACAAACTTTTATTAATAATCTATGTAAATCATATGTATGATATGTATATTGTTTAAACAACTAAATCGTGTATAGAGTGAAAACTCTGCCTTTCATTTTTATTGGAAAAAAGAACAACCATTAAAAATAAAACGAATTTGTAATATGAAACACAATAAAATATGCTGTAAATTTATATTAGTGTAACCCTAGCAGGGGTGCGATAAAAATTTACGTGATTGAGCGTGCACTGTCTTTTAGACCGGGTCATTAAAAAATGTAAAAAATCAATGAAAACATTTATTACGTATTTTTTTATAAATATACAAAGTTAACAATAGTTTGTCATTTTTTCATGTTTTCATACAAAAAATACTACACAGTTCTAAGCTAATTTAAAATATAACAAAACGTTTAGTTTGCCTATTTTAAAACCTGGTCGAAAAGATAGGCCTCGCCCCTTCCAAGGTTAAACATGAATATAGATTTACTTAAATATAAATTGTACTTAATTTTATAACATTTGTAAAAAAAAATTGAAAATGTATGACAGGGTAGTATATTTAACAAAGATATTACAAAAATATAAAAGAATTACTCCCGACTGAAATTACTTGGTACAACAGTAGTCATAGGGACTTCCTAAATAACAATGTTTGATTGATTCAGAGGTTGAAACAATTATATCTGTTGAACATTTGTCAAAGGTTCAAACAATAATATGACATAAAATAACTAAAGCCTATTTTCTACATCAATTTGTTGGAGATAACTTTAATGGACTATCTCCAATCCAATGCCTAAGTATTACCGAAGCCCTGTCGGATTGCCGACAGTGTCCTGACTACAAACAGTCAAGATGGAAACATTAATTGTATTAAACAGTAGTAAGTCTACTTAGATGGAAAACTGCAGATTAAGCTTAGGCTATGAAATATTACATTAGAGTACATGCTAGGAAGAAAAAGGAAAACAGAATCTTAGAATATAGCAAATTGAATTCTAAACATATTAGAAAAAACACTTCTACTGTACTCATGAAAATTTTAAAAAAATAATTTTTTTAAAGTGAAAATCACTAACAGGCTATCATTGCTTAAAATCTATTTTTTCCAACTAGACAAACATACACAGTCATCATCCGGATTCGAATTGAGGACCTAGAGTTTTGGAGTCAGATACGCTAACCCCTAGTCTACAACGAGGCCGTCCTTTTTGAATAGACAAATGAAAATCTTCAAGCTTTAGAATTTGCTCATAATCAAAACCTTTCTATTAAGCCAGAGTGTTAACAACCGACATAAATTCTGTATGTTGACATTAAAACTTTTCAGTGCCTCTTGAATTGCACCATAATTCCCACTGATCTTGGTGAAGATTTCTGTCAGCATTTAGTTCAGCTTCCATAACCCATCAACTGATATTTATGATTCATTTAGTTGTGGTTTGATTGTATAGAGAGCACCCTTTATTTGCACGATGATATGTGTACTGTTTAATGTTGCCAGCTGAAAGAAGCAGGTTATTTGGTCAAATATTTGTCCAAGATCTTACAGTTAATTGTTGATGGCTTGATATGACATTATGCACTTGTATCATTGAACTCTGTTTTGGCTATTGGCAATAATGAATGTTGCAACACTAAATAATAAGGTTAGGGACATAAATTTAAGAAAGACAAAATAAGAACTATGCAGGAGTAAGTTTTTTTTTAAATTACAGTAGAACTCCAACTATCCGAATCAATTGTAACCAGATCCCATTAGGATAATTGAATTTTTTCCGAAAAAAGGGTCTATTTTAATTAATTATTGTATGTAGGCCTAACCTGAAAATGGGAGAAAAAACTACTGTATTTTTTAAGAAAAAGCTTTTAATTAATTAAAAGAAAAGGCAACACTTTTACATGTTAAGCGTATGTACAGTACGTACCGTTCTGTAAATGAAAATCATTCCTTGCTGAACATTTCAGTCATAGTAGCTGTTTGACTGTATTCATACGTTTTCGGGCAGCCAAGTCGTGCAACCGCTTCACAGTGGGAAATTGCATGCGTCATACTTCGGTTGGCACTCAATCCACTTCAACGCAATTTCAAGGTTGGCAAATACTTCACTAGCTGATGGTCCCGTGTCTGCTTCAACTTCGACACATTAAGGTCATCTTCTTCCTCGACACTTTCAATAAGCACATCATCATTTAGGGAAGAACAATAGCCCGCGTAGAGAAACATTGTTTTGTGTATAACAGTACATTTCTGAATTCTTTTTTTTTTTCTGTAAGCGATTCGGAAATCAGCGATTTGGATAGTTGGGAGTTCTACTGTATTAGGAAAACAATATAAAATAAATATGTTTCTTGAGTAATTGGTTTACTTTATAATATATACTGTCTATATTCACTAGTCTATGTAATGTTTTCAATTTATATAATCCAAATACCACTCACTCATCACAAAATATAAAAGACCACCAAACAGATTTTAATGAAATTTGGTATGTAGCCTCCTCTAGGGCCATAGGTACTCGCTAAGAAAGGTTTTCAAAAAACTCGAAATTTTAGGGGGACTTTCGGGGGATCAAAGTTACTAAAAAAAACACCGATCGGATTAGAATGAAATTTGGTATGTAGCTTCCTCTAGGGCCCTAAGTGCTCGTTAAGAAAGGTTTTCAAAAAATTCTAAATTTTAGGGGAGTTTGGGTGGTCAAATTTACTAAAAATCCCCATAAGAAATATATAGTGTAATATGTTTATTCATTTTTTGTTGTTGTTAATATACATTTAACTTTGATTTGTCTATCCGTGCAAAGCTGGATCGGGCCAGCTAGTTATTTATATAAATTGGCTTTAACAAAGTTAATATATAAACAATATTCTATATATAATTGTATACATATATATATAATAATTACAGCCAATTTAAAAACTCACAATCACTATAGCTATAATTTTTTAAATACCTTGTAGTGTCTACTCACATTCCAAATGATTTCTCTTCTGGGGGCTGTTTCATAAAACATTTAGGCTAGTAATTCTAGTCACTTCACAAGTATGTGTATCATAAAACTACAAGGGCAAAAATACTAGTTACTAGTTTTTTGTATACTACGTTACAAGCTTGGTAAGTAAGGTTTTTCTATGAGAGTTAAGTACAATACCTTTCGTTATACTACACCGAAAAAGTAACATACTTTTAATCATTTTATCTATCTTTTATTTTTTAGAAAATGAGACACCTTCAATTAGTTCTTACAATTTGAACTCAATGCATGACTATATTTTATTTAAAACAATTTCCTTACTGTTTGATATTTATGTTTAGTGTTGTTTTGGATATTTCATCCTTTGATGAATACATTTTCAGTATCCAGGTCACTAATTGATTAAAATAAAGTTTCTTACCTTGTTTCCATCTCGTTTATTAGATCGGTCTTGAGACAAAAAAGTCAGTGGCGAATGATCGGGTGCGAGAGAGAAAAAGATGAATTAATTTTTATACTAGAATTTTTAAAGGTTAAAAGACAAACGACTGCCTTGAAGTAATGCCCACAGGTTATACCAAGGCAGTGTTGAAGGATAATGGATAGTGGGTAAATCCGTTGAGCAAATTCTATCTTACTCTTAAGCCGATTCAGCATGTATAGGAGGCTGGGCATCACACACTCGGATAACTACCGGGTTGTGTGGCTGTGCATAAAGCATTCTCCATGGCTCTAAACTAGACTAGTAATTTACTAGTTGCGGAGCAGTATTTTTCAAGAAACAGGTCCCTGGTCTTATTTTAAAGAGTATAAATTAATAATAAAGAGCTTCTAAGCCAACTACTTTAAAATGAGGCTTTTGAAACTATGTAAAATTATGTAAACACTGTAATATATAGATAATTATGTGTATGTTTTTATTTAGTATTTAGAACACAATTTAATGTAACTTATAAGTATATTATAATCCCCAATGTAGAGTTGGTAGAAAATTCATGAATAGTTATTGCCATGGTAAGGCACTATGAAATAATAACCATGACATTTTAAAGCTTGTGCATATGACAATTTTATTATCACTGATGAAAACCTCTATTTTAAACTTTCCTTTTGAGGAAACATTACCAATTTTATTCTCTTCTAACTTAAGTTCACTTTTGTCAAGTTGAGTATGAATGTTTACTCTATGTATTTTTAAGTGTACAGGACATTCTTATTTCTTTCACTGGGGTTTTATTTTGTTTATTTAAAATTATAAAATCACTGACAGATAAGTTTGCTTCAAACATATAGTTAAAATGGGTCTAGTGTAATTAATAGTCTATAATAAACTGGAAGCATATCTTGTTTTTATTTAATCGTTGTCATTGTAAATAATAATAACCTCCTGTATAAAGGTTGAACTTTTCCATATTTTTTCTTGGACATATTTTATATTTTTTTAATCAGAATATTGTTGTATAATCCATCAAAGAAATGGTGTTTCATACTAATTAATTAACAAACTAAGACTCATCGGTTTTATTCTAAAGATTTGTCAAAATTTCAAATTAATTTAGGTAGGTTTTAAATACATTTGTCTGTGTAACAAGTATAATTCTGAAAGATTTCTTGGTTCTCTCTTAGCTTATAAAAAGATAAGTATGACAAGCTGACCCGTGCAAAATTCCGCAAGTTAGGAGTACTTACCTGATTGAATAAGGTGATTTAATTCAGTTAGTTGCGTTTATTTATTTATGTTGGTTTAATTTGATTGATTTGTGTGATAGAATGTGAACCATCTAACAGCTGTCATGTTAGTTAAACAAATCGTTAATAGATGGCGCCTTTCATTAGGAACCATATGAAGTATAATATAAAAGTTTTTTTAAATCAATTTTTGTAAAGGAAACATGAAGTTTAAGCTGTTTGACTATTTTTCGTTAATAGCGGGGAACATAAGCTTTAGAATGATACTGGAATAATTAATTTCGATGAAGAATTAAGGGAGATATCACTTAGCGACAAAAAATCACCTTTGAGAAATAATATATAAGGGTTACAATTTACGATTTAATTACTATCCCAACTATTATTCCACTATTAGAAAAACCAAATTGGTTTGTTCCATAAACTGACATATTAATATTTATATCAATTTCTGTAAACTATCAATGTAATTTAATTTATTGTCTACATTTTGGTAGTTTTATTTTTCACTAAATAGTTTAAACATTTAAAATCAACAAATATTTTGTGTTACTTATTTGTTTCAAACCCTATTATCAAAATATTTGTTGTAAATCATATTGGTTTTAAAAGAGCTTGTATGTGTGAAAAATTAATGTCGATAAAACACCAATTAAAAAAATTAAATTTAAAAAACTGTATTTTTCACTTAATAAATTTGTAAAATCTAAGCAAACCACTTTTAATATATTTTAGATAGGTTATATTAATTTATATTATATTTCACAGCATACAAGTATTATATAAAATAGTTGTTAAAAGTATTTTAATCATAAAAATCATTGTTGTGTATATTGTTGTATTTTGGTACATATTGTAAAGTTTCATGCAATGTATGTTATAAATGAATGTATAAAAATTAAACTGTTAATAAGCTGTTGTAATAAAATATTACAAATAAAAAGACATTTTGTTGAATAGCAAATTTTATGTTTTGTCCTTTGTTTCAGAGGACGTAATTGTTTTCTCTTTCATCTTTAGTTTTTCACCATCCACAGTAGTACCACATCTATTCACCAGAAAACAGTTTTGAATGTAGAAAACATTTTTTCTTACAATTTTATTATTATTATCAGCTGTAATACCTAGCCTTGCCAGATTACAAATTTACAAAAACAAAAATACATTCATGTGATTAATGATTAGAAACTTAGTCGTCTCAGCATAAACAATATTTTCAGTTTCATTGCCTGCTAAAAAAACATTACAACTACCGTACTTCAGATGTAGCCTACATAAAACATAAAGTAACCACCAGGATATAATTTAAAGGATATAATTACCAGGAAAGTTTTTAATGGTATTTGAAACCTAAACTATACCATTAATTTAAACATTTTTTAATTTTTTTTACAATGATTACAAATTTTAACTTTCAGCGATAACTTTTAATATTTAACATTGGTTCATCTCGATTATTAAATCAGACTTGTTGGAAATTTTATGTAGATTCTGAAAATAGTGTTGAACTTAACAAATCATACATGCATAGTAAAGAAATTTCAGTTTTACTTGCACAAGTACCAATTTTTTAAACAAATCTTCAAATATTTATTAATCCAAGAACATGGTAGTAAAAAAAATATGGACCATGTTGTCACTAGTACCAAGAAGTTTATCTCCAAAAAGTTTTTAACACTTGAAACGACTGCCACACTGCAGTTCATTTCAGTTAAAACAAAAACCTTAAAACTAAAACAATATGGCATAAAATGACTCAAAATCAGTTTTGGGAATTTATACTGTATTATTAAAATTTCTCAGTTAATTCACCTGTACTTTTAAAATAGATTCCTTAAAAAAATGAATTTACATTTTCTTTGTTTCACAAATTCAGCTAAAGGTTTTCAGCGACAAGTTTACGTAACAAAATAGTTTAAAAAAATTTTTTTTTGATGATGACGGTTGGTCGAAACCACAACCCAATTTGCACTCCAAACAAATAACCACGCTCTGCTACCAATTTGTTACCCTGTTGCCTCCAGTTGCTTTAAAATTAAATAAAATGCTTACGGATCAAAATAAAAATTGGAGTGCCACCAATTTTAATTTCGATACGTGGGCATTTTATTTCATTTTAAAGCCACTGGAGGCAACAGGGTAACACACTTATCATCAGACACCCTGTATATACATGATAAAATAGTATCTACTTATATCTGGAATCAACACACTCTCTAGAACCAGACTAACATAAGTCACTTTATGCCAAGTTTTCAGGAGAGCATTAAAACTGTAAAAAATGAACTCTACGTTTGACTGCAGAGCTAACACTTGAATTAGCCTATAAAAAAGTATTGACATTATTGAAATTGTATATGCTTAACCAATTTTGGAGTATTTTTTTCAAAATTAGGCCTACACCTTATTTAGTCAGGACTGGACTTACGTTTTTTTGGCTTTACTTTTAGGATCAATTTAGGACTTAATACTGAACTTACGTTATATTGGCTCTTCTTATAAAAAAACCTGGCTTAAGGCTTTGCAACAAGGTGTATTATAAATACTACACAGTAATTATTATAACAATCAGTGGGTGTAGTGTCAAATTTTCCAGTGTGGGAACGCTAAATATATTTGCCAAATTATAAGGACAGTCATATTTATATGATTTCCTAGAATGCCTACAAGAGCATAGCATTAGAATGTTTCTGAGCTCGCTGAATAACGCCGAGTCTTCAGGAATTTATTACATGATATGGAAAATTATAGGATAAAGAAATATTAACCTTATTTTTATAGATTTAGAAGTCAACAGCGCCCTGGGCGCTCCCTGAGGAAGTGCTCCCCCCCACTCTCACCCATTGACCTCAAGTTCTTGACTTGCCAGTTTTGATTCGGGAGGGATTTCCCCTTAACTCTTCTTCGAAGAGTCTTTCCATTATCCACCACCTATGGATACGGCGTGTCACGAACTGTTGACCGGCAGCGATAAGAAATGATTATTTATTGCAGCACGGACCTCCCACCCACCTTATTGTATTTATATTTTATATAATGATCATAACCCACAAACCATTTACTGTTATTACTATACTACATGACACAGGTTAAATATGACAGTGACTGCAGTGACTTGAATAGTGAAAAACAAAGCATAAACTTCAAGTGGTAACATGAAAGTACAGTGGAGGAGTTGGGGCGGTCGCTAGAAGAAAGGTTCATGTGACCACAGTCACATCGCAGCATACATTCATTCCTGATGAGTCATAAGCCATCGCTCCGAGACAGCGGCTGCTATTGCCTCTACTCTGCCGCATATGCACGCACAACCTTTATAAATCCCTTTTGCTTTAATTTAAATAAATATATAGTTTAGTGAGCGCAGGGTCATGTTTAGAACATTACTGTATAGTATTTGCATATTTCCTTTTCTGTTTTAATATTTTCTTAAAAATGTGTGTCCCATAACCTCTTGCGCCTCTGGGCACATGCCCAGTGTGCCCATTTAGTAAATCGGCTATACAGCACATAAATAAATTGATACAAATAGTCCGGTCAATTTAGACATAAAAATAGTGGTCATATAACAAAAATTCCCGGAGAGCCAAATATTGGTGGAGAGCTGGGGTTTACCATTACAAATAAAGTTTTAAAAATCCCCATCGATCCTATTGTGTGCTACAAAAGTTATTCGGTGTCAAAGGTTAAAATTTTAGGTTTTTTGGATTTTTCTTGAAAACGGTAAGTTTTATAAAAAAAATCTCAAACCAAAGTTGTAGATCTTAAAATTCTTTACAAAAATAGTCCTCATGATTTTTTTCCTAAGAGTTACCATTCCTGAGATACCGCGATTCTAAGAGTCACATTATACACGATATGCACACATTTCTATGCCACCTGTGAGGTAGTGTACTCAACATGTTTTTCTTACCGTGGTTTCCCCTGTAGGCCTACTCCACTAACTGTCATGACAATTTTAGGATAATTTAAGGGAACAATACCCGTCAAGTTCTAGAAATTGCCTTATTATTGATATTGATTATTGATATTGATTATTGATATTGCTATTGATTATTGGGTTAACTATTGTTTTGATTTCTTTAGATATTTTAATCATATTCATACTCTTGAAAGTCTACTTCAACATCATGTCTTCTTCGATTTCTTCTTCTTCCTCTTGCTGAATGTTCATAAATTGTTCAAATGTGGATGAGTCATTGGTCTCTTCATTAAAATCGCAGGAATCTTCCTTTATTGTACTCAACTGGACATTTGAGCAAGACTGACTTTGGCAATTTTTACACGTTGGAGAACACAGCAACCCGCCTTTTTTACAGCCAAATTTGGCACTGCAACCTTTTTTGCAATTGCAAAAAATATAATAGTGTTCAGGAGTTTTTCTGGAGCAGGTGGGAGTAAAGTTTGAATCGGTTCCAGAATATTATCTATCGATTTCCAACCCCTGTCTTCTGGGTTCAGTTGATTGCCTAGCCATGTTTGAACTTGATAGTATACTCAATACAAGTGTTGAATAGCAGATGCCGATGTTGGAGGAAGACATGATAGTTGTAATTGTTTCTTGTTTCGCGTATTTTTTACAAAAGTTAAGTATTGGTATTTATTAATGCAAGTAATTTTGTTTGAAGCTCCATAAATCACAAGAAGAAAGTGAATTTCTTCCGTAATTATTGTTTGATGTGTGGAATCAATTTCTGTAAATACTTTAGCGCAGTCAGACAAATATTTTTTTCGAATAATTTAAATACTGGCGTTTTGCCCCTTCTGTACATTGCTGACGAAGTGTTGAAGACGGTTATCGCATGTAAAAATAAAATATAGTTTTGGCATTTGGGATAAGCAGATAAACTTTTTGAAGAATATATTTCTATTCGATGTTGAGTCCTTCCAGGTTTCAGAAAATAAATAATTCTATCCATTGGAGTCCTTGCAGTAAGTAGTACTAACAAATCAACATCTTCACCAACTACAATTATTGTGTTTGTTGCATTAAATCTTTCTATTGCCGTTTCAATTATGAGGACATCTGCGTCATTTTGAGCTTGTTTCACTGCAATATTCGCAGCTGTTAATTTGTCACTTAACATGGAAATGAAACGAGATTTATTATTAATGTTAGCGAAAAATTGTTGTTGATTCGCTCGAATTGTATAAATTCATCAAAGATAATCTTGGAACCCGATGATGTTTTTGTAGTTCGACGATGTTGTTGTGCAGCTTTAATATTCTTTTAATATTCAATTTCAATCGTATTTTTATAGATCTGTCATCTAAAGCTCCATCTTGACAAACATTCTTCAATTCATCCAATGAAAACTGGCAATCATCACTCGTTTCTGTGAATTGAAAAATTTTCTCCATCGCAGAGTTTACAGTTTCATCTTGTGGACGGCCAATTTTACCACCAGTATTAGGTTTTAAGAAAGATTTGTAACAATTGTCATGGTATTTTGCATCAGCAGCGACTAATCATACTCAAAATTAATACGTTCAAGAACAGCCTTTGAAACATTATCAGAACAATCTTTAGTTAATTTCAACAGGGATTCTTTGAATTTTAGTGTAGTCACGTTATAAATTTTTTTTTCGAAGATGCTGTGTTTTCTTTTTCTCAGTTTCTTCATTGGCTTCATTGCCACAAAATAAACAGTATTTTTTTAAACAAAAATTGAATTCACTTACTCGCGTTCTAGTACGAGGTGGACTTTTTTTTAAGTACTAGCCTGTTCCTCCTAACGTCTTTTTACTGCAGCGATTGAAGTTTTCCAGGTGTATGATTTTCTGCAATCCACGTGTATTGTAACGGATTTTTGAGTTCTTAAATACTCAGTAAACTCATCACCTCTCGCGACACTAGCCTGGATTAAAGTTGGCATTCCACGATCAACCATAACTGTTTCATCTTCAGTTAAAAGTTTATTGCAAATAAAGCAAAACTGAGACATTTTTTCGAGCTATAAAATAGCACAAATAACCTAAATGGTAGGCGCTTGTAATAAGTACGTATATTCACTTGAACTGAACCTTTAGCACTAAAAGAAACAGGTATATGAACGAGACCTATGGACAATAGAATAGCCAGATGTTTTTCAAGGCCAGGTGGATAGAGGGGATTCAGTTAGGGACTGACTATCTTTTGAATAAATGTTTTCAGAATAGTATAATATATATATAAAAGAGACACAAATAGGTATTTATACTTGTCTTAAGTGCCTGATTATGTATATACATGGCTTATATGTGCATATCATGTATGGTATAATGTGACTCTTAGAATCGCGATATCTCAGGAATGGTAACTCTTAGGAAACAAATCATGGAGACCATTTTTGTAGAGAATTTTAAGATCTACAACTTTGGTTTGAGGTTTTTTTTTATAAAACTTACCGTTTTTGAGAAAAATCCAAAAAACCTCAAATTTTTACCTTTGACCCCGAATAAATTTTGTAGCACACATAGGATCGATGGGGATTTTTAAAACTTTAAAAATGGTAAACCCCAGCTCTCCACCAATATTTGGCTCTCTGGGAATTTTTGTTATTTTAAATGTCTATATTGACCACACTAAAAATGAGAAATTAAATTTAAAATGAGATATTAATGCAGACAGTTTAACTTCAAATACATTTTTAAATTTCCCTACAATGAAAGGAGTAGACAGTTTGATGTGTTGTCTCAAATATCCGCTAAATCAATAAAAAATGTAACAATCATTTTATGTCTGGGTGGTCAACGTGAGTTACTGCCTAGATAAGTATCTACAAGATTTAAAGCTAAAAAATATATGTTTAGCACAATCTATATTTTTAATTGAATTGAGGGCAAGTTTGCGCACACCATCTAAAATAAAAATTATTTAAAGATTGGCTCGCTGAAGTTTGGTTTTGTTACTATATTATTATGTAGTGTGTAATTGATAACAACAATGATTTACTAGACTTCTAGCTAACATATATATTTGTTTCCATTTTCACATTTTTCCAATAATAATTAAAGTTGTGGATAGTAAGTGGTATAAATTATTTAATTTAGAGGTAGTAACTTATGTTTTTTGTAAAAAGAAAAGTCCTCCAAGCATTTATGTCTATGATGCAATATTTAAAATAAAAGAGTGTAAAGAAGAGCTTTTAGTTTATGTTCCTAAAGTTTTAGGAAGAAGAAGAAATCATATTATTATCATATATATATAAGCCAAATCCACTGACCCACTGATCACAATTTCTCAAGAACTACTAAACGGATTGGAACGAAATTAGGTATTTAATTCAAAATTTTAGAGGGGGTTTGTGGGGTCAAAGTTACTAAATCACGATTTCTCTAAAACTACTGAACTGATTGGAATGAAATTTGGTATGTAGCTTCCTCTAGGGCCGTAGGTGCTGATAAGAAAGGGTTTAAAAAAATTTGAAATCTTAGGGGGAGGGGGGTTTGGTGGTCAAAGTTACTAAATCACGATTTCTCTAAAATTACTGAACTGATTGGAATGAAATTTGGTATGTAGCTTCCTCTAGGGCCGTAGGTGCTGATAAGAAAGGGTTTAAAAAAATTCGAAATCTTAGGGGGAGGGGGGTTTGGTGGTCAAAGTTACTAAATCACGTTTTTTCCAGAACCACTGAACGGATTGGAACGAAATTTGGTATGTAGCTTCCTCTAGGGCCGTAGGTGCTGACAAGAAAGGGTTTAAAAAAATTCAAAATTTTAGAGGGGGTTTGGGGGTCAAAGTTACTAAATCATGATTTCTCCAAATCCACCAAACGGATTGTAATGAAATTTGGTATGCAGCTTCCTCTAGGGCCGTAGGTGCTGATAAGAAAGGGTTTAAAAAAATTCGAAATTTTAGAGGAGATTTGGGGGGGGGGGTCAAAGCTACTAAAAAAAACACCGAATGGATTCTAATCAAATTTTGTATGCAACTTCCTCTAGGGCCCTAGGTGCTCCCTAAGAAAGGGTTTAAAAAAATTCAAAATTTTAGGGAGTCAAAGTTACTAAAAATCTACATAAGAAATACATAGTGTAATATATTTATTGATATAATATACTTTTTGTTAATATAAATTTAACTTTGATTTGTCTATCCATGCAAAGCCGGATCGGTCCAGCTAGTATGAGTATAAATTCTCTGTAATAACAAGGCAAGGCGTTTATTTTTGATAACAAGGCATAACAGAATAACATAAAACCATGATTCTTCAAGAAACTTTTAATTATTTAAAAATATACTAATATTTATTACGTAACTAATATTTTTCTTTTTTTAAGTACACACTTTTAAGTGTGTTTGTTTTCATATGACAATAATTTCAATTAAATAACAAAATGCAAATTAAGTGATTTTTAAAGCAATGGTAACTATTACGAACAATGGAAATAAATGTTTTATTCTCTTGAAGTTAATTTAAACAGGTAAAGGTATTTTGTTGAGTTTGGCAAATTAAACATTTATTCAATAAAAAGCGTCAAGTACAATGTTTTGACCTTAAAATACATTTTTATTTCACTATTAACTATTCCTAACAAATATTGGTATTTGGAAGAAAAAATATTTTTACATAGTAGTTAAATTTGCTGGGAAAGTACAACATGAACATATTCTAAGAGTTTCTAGAAAATATTTAATTTTAGAATACTGGTACCGGTACATTTGAAGAGAAAATTATGATTTATTTAATACAAAGTTACATTTTCTTAACATAATCCAAATTATATTCTAAATAAACATTGCATTACAAAACTTCATAATTAAAAATAATTTATTTAGTAAAGTTTATTAAATTAAAAACATATGCATTTAAAAACTATACAATATAAAAAAAACAACACACAACTAAAAATTGATACATTAATTAATTATTAAAGTAGATAGGTTTCGTAATGTGCGTTTGTCGTATTAAATGAAATGCATTTTTTTAAAGTGTCTAAATTCTAAACAATTGCATTATGTACTACTTATTGTCAATCAAGCATTCTGTAAGTGCAAATTATCAGTGATTGATAACCAAAACATTTCAAGGCTCAACCATTTGTACATTCTTAAAGTTAACATCAATGTGTAATTGCAGTCCAAATCCTTCTAGGCAGAAGGAGTGGTTGCCAAGGCTCATGCTGAGTTTATATTTAGAATTAGGGGGACTCATGCCAAGCTCAAACAGAAGAAAAAACAAATAATACAGACATGAGAAAAGAGCATAAGGACAAAGCCTCTCATGTAAGTAACATAAATTAGATTAATTTAAACAATTAACTTCATTAGTATTACATAAAAATAATGTTTATAGCTGTTTTTGCTGAAATTGATTAACAGAAAAACTGCTCAGAATCGATAAATTGTATTTGGAAAAGAAATACTTGCAGCTTGTGTCTTTAAAGTTCTAATATGAAATAAACCTAATTTGCATTATTTTAACTATTGCATTATACATATTTCATTACCATAAAAAGACCAATACGCACAGGTTAAACGATTATAGAAAATACAAGAGTGTACAAATCTTAACAAGGTCTACTGTAAATAATCTATTCTTTAAAATCTTATTTTTTTAAACACGAAACATAATTTAGAAAGAATTAATAATCAAATATTCTCCGTTATAACTTACTCCTCAGTAATGTTATCACAACCTAATTTCCATACAGGGTGTCCCCGAACTCTCTGGACCTCTTTTGCGGATATGTTCCTGGGTTCGAGAAAAACATATTTCACAATATAAACATGCGTCTACGGTGCTTATTTTTCGTCTGTCTGTATGTGTTTTTTTACAAAATACTTAATATTTTTGGAAGTAGAAAATATATTGAGCTCAAACTTTTTATACCTATTTTTTGCGTTACCTTTTATCACTGTACGAAAAATTAGAACATTGTTTTAAATATTTGCAAAATGGCGGCCGTTTATAATTTTTAATATAGAATATCACAAAAACCGCTAACTTTACAAAAAAATTACAACAGACGAAAAGTTTACTTTTTAATGGCAAACACAATGGTTTTTTTATTTTGTCTGCAGCTCAAAGGATAACAGAGATATTGACAAAAAAAAGGAAAAATGTATTTCTTGGTAGTTGTCAACAATGCCCAGAATTACTCTAGAAAAAAAATCTTTTAAACCTATTAAGAGCTAAACTAATAAGTTACTTGCATAATGTTTCGAGCACTTTCTGAGCGGATTCCACTAGCAAAAACTAATAAAAGTGTTCATATATTCATTGGTTTGGAAATGCTTCGTTAGAGAGAGCTGGCGAAAGATTTCACCCGTGTTTGGGATATATGACATTAAAAACTATAAACGGCCGCCATTTTGAAAATATTAAAAATAATGTTCTAATTTTTTGTACAGTGATAAAAGGCTACGCAAAAAAATAGGTATAAAAAGTTTGAGCTCAATATCTTTTCTACTTCCAAAAATATTAAGTATTTTGTAAAAAAACACTTACAGACAGACAGACGAAAAATAAGCACCGTACACCCATGTTTATATTGTGAAATATGTTTGTCTCGATCCCAGGAACATATCCACAAAAGGAGTCCAGAGAGTTCGGGGACATCCTGTATTTTAAACATTGATAGTTTTATAGTTTAGAGAGAGAACATGATATTGTACCTATTATGATTTCTTGAGTCAATAAAAAAAATGAATTGTTTCGCAGAGTATTAAATTTTATAAATAATTTGTATTGAGTACGGTATTTGGTCTTTATAATATTTTTTTTTCTGAGGTGAAAACTTTGCTTTTCAATTTAATTGTTGCTTAAACTGGGGTTCGCACAGCAAGGTTATGTGAGATTGGCCCTCGTGCCAACTCTCTTAAAAATATCTCTTTCTCTGGCTTCCATTAGTTGGACAGGGTACCACTTCCTGACCAACCAGACCCCTTTCAGTCGTTTGACTGTCCTACTGTTTAAAGTTGTTGTTTCTCTTCTAACTCCTTACATATTTCTTAGCAGTTCTTTCTTCCGTCTCATCATCACCATGATGTATCTTTCAATTCTTTCCCACTCTTCTCTACTTTCCAACATGAGCAAAATTATGTTTTCCGGCTCTACCTCCACTAATAATAAATATAGTAATATTATTGTTATTTATAGAACATTTTCTAAATAGCAACCTCTGCGTATAGTATATTACCTCTTGTCATACACAAAATAAATTATTTTTTACAATCATGGTCTCAAAAAGTCAAAGTTTGTTTCAGAAATACACTTGGATTCGAAAATTTTTAAAATAAATTTTAAATATATGAAAAAGTAGATTTTATCAATTTAATAAAACTATTTCTGTATTTTACTTAAAACTGGCAGTTTAAAAGACCAACTAGAAGCATTAAATTCTCTGAAAATACCTTTATTTATTTTAAAAATACTGTTTTTCGCTTGTTAGTTTGTAGTGATGACCATTTTACTTATCCCTCAGGCATTATCGAACTGATTAAAACTCATTGCATGTATAGCACTCGTCAAGAAATAGGTAATTATGGCGTATTGCGTATTAATAACACATTACTCAGCACTCAAGGCATGTACACTCTCATTTTTTTTAACTATTTTAGATGTTTATCTACTTGGCCAATGTCATGTTTATTGCAAATGTCACAAGTAATATTCTATAATATATTGTGTAATATAATTCACTTGCATTGTAGGAACAATGTTCTCCAGTTTTTGATTAACTGTTTTATTCAAGTTGTTTTTTTATTTAAAAGCTTATGTGTAGCCCTGTTTTCGGAATGTTCTCCCAACAACATTGTATAGTAATCCTTGGTTTTCTATGGTTAGTTTGTTTAGTTCTTTCCATTTTTTAATATTCTGTCTATTATTATGTGTTCACATCCATTTTGGATTGCTTTATTGTTTGTTTTTATTTGCTAATTGAATTTTTGCTAATTTTTGTCCTTTAGTATGTTGAGCGCTCTATGTATGAAACAATCATAAATAAACTGATATTTTGTGATAAAATGTAAACTTGAACTGGACTTATGAGAAATAACACTATATAAATAAAAAACAGAACACAGTTTCTCATAAAAAACGTTTAATAATTCAAACGCGTTTCGATGACCAGGTCATCATCATCAGTGACGGTTACACAAACTTATAACTGAGTTTTAAGTTTGTAAAAACTTTCTTTTCTTTTTATTCATATATAGTGATATTTTGTGGTTGTATGGCTAGATACAATGTTATTATTTCTGGACAAGCATTAAAACAATAACATGAATTTTAATCTGTATGACAAAGCATGATGAATACACAAAACAATCGTCACTATAAACTAGCAAGTGAAAACCAGGACTGTGAGCAGCGTTTTAAATAAGAAAAGGTATTTTTATTAATTTCAGTCCAGTAAGGCAAAATAAAATCATAAAATTCTCCTCTTGAACATATTTTTCTTTGCCTGTGACTTACTGTAACAAAAGTGTCAAATATAAACATGCTTATTATAGAATGCTTAACTTATAATAATTATAATAGCAGCTTTTTTATCTAAAGTTATCAAACATTTTAAATTTTGCACTGTAAAAAATTAGTAGGTAGTTACATTTTTTTGTACCCAAATGCTATAATCAATGTAGCTAAAACTATATTGCAAATTTAAACAAATAAACACATTCTGGTGTTTATTCTGCATTATGTTTGGAATAATTGTCCAACGAGCATCTGGATGTATTTAGTACATAAGCATTTTACAGATCTATTTTTACCTAGCATAATCATTTTTGTGAATTAAAGAACGATAATAACCATAAACTAATAACATTAATTTATAAAACCACAAAAAGTCAATAAATAACCATGAAATATTATACAATTCAAAATTTGCATAGGGTATAGAAGAACAATAATTACAATCATAAATTAAGGTTTTCATGGCTTAGAAGAGTAAATCCAGCAGAGATGATTTCAAAGAAGCTGTGGAATGATTTACAACGGAGTTTAAACGTCGATATGGATTTTTAAGACCACACTGGGGATTTTTCAGGAGAAAAATAAGATACAAATACAATCTTATTTAAGAACACATGCCCTTGTTTTAAACATGAATTTGTCTTATTTTTGGCATGTTTAACTGAAATTGTGCAGTTTCTGATTGACATACTTGACTAACAAGTGGAATTAATTTATTTTTTTATGTGCTTTCCATTTAGGTGCTCGCCCAGATACAAATTCTACAAAACTTTTACAAAGAATAAAGGAATGAAAACTTTGAAGATCATTTTTTATGTTTACTTTTAGAATGTTTTTATGCAAGATAGAAATCCAAAAAACTAGTATACAGTCTAGCCCTTAAGAAAACTTTGTTAAAGTCTTTAGGATTAGTTTCATAACTAACTTTTACTCATTTTCTATTAACTACATACATTTAAATTTTTATCACATGAATTATACACTAGTAATTAACTATGGGAAAATACTTTTTAATGGTAAAACATTTGTTTTCAAACTACATTCGGAATCAAAATTCTTTCTTAATTGATTTATCATTATTTTTATTGTAAAAATATTTATGATACGTTGCATTTATTAAATTATTTCTAGAAAAACCTACTATAACAAGGACTATGAACAGTATTTAATAAGCAAACTTAGTCAATTACAATAGATCTTATAACATATAGGATAAGTTGTTAATTTTGATTAGACTCATCTGAGAGTCTATTAGGAGAAATGTTTTTAATTAGTACGAAAACACATAGCGATATTAGTAAAAAACCCATAGCTATTCCTTATCTCTTTTTCAATACTGTATAATAGCCACCGGACCATATCTATAAATATAAAAGCCAAAACCCACTGACTCACTCATCACTATTTCTCAAAAACTACCGAACGGATTGGAATGAAATTTGGTATGTAGCTTCCTCTAGGGCCATAGGTGCTCACTAAGAAAGGGTTTAAAAAATTTCGAAATTTTAGGAGGGGTTTGGGGGGATCAAAGTTACTAAAATCATAATTTCAGATCTTTTATTATTATGACAATAGTGCTTTTATTATTTAAGATCTATATATATAAAAGCCAAATACCACTCACTGACTGAACACTTAAAAAGAATACAATTACGTTAAAAAGACTGAAAATACCAACCACCACGGGCAACGCCGTACGGGTCAGCTAGTGTTTATATATAAATAAATTGTACCTGAGTACACTTTCTCGTGGTCTGTTACTCACCTGCTTGTAATTGTTTTAACAAACTGCCGGCATAAATTTCTCTACTATGGTACACAAATAGTAGTACATTTTATTTTGGAAAACCTTTCCTGGCAACCTATAGAAAAATCCTGTTGATATCGTACATGTTCATTAAATTAAAAAGAGAAGAAGCATATAACAATGTTTTTTGTTTTCTCTCTCTTTTTTGGTGTACAAAATTCTAATCAATTTGGAAATTTTGATTGTTGTTGCCTACCTAAACAACCTGCTTGGCACAATGCCTGCATGCATTCAAACTTCATCTCAGGTTTATGAAAATAAAAAGATGTATGAATGGAATAAACATGAAAGGATGCTTTGTCAAATCTATTCATATTATTTCTGAGTTTTTACCATTTCAGGTCACTAAAATGAAAATTCACAAGAAATTTTTATGTTATACCGGTACTAGCTGACATTGCCCGTGGTGGTTGGTATGTTCAGTCTTTTTAACGTAATTGTATTCTTTTTAAGTGTTCAGTCAGTCAGTGGTATTTGGCTTTTATATATATAGATCTTAAATAATAAAAGCACTATTGTCATAATAATAAAAGATCTGAAATTATGATTTTAGTAACTTTGATCCCCCCAAACCCCTCCTAAAATTTCGAAATTTTTCATACCCTTTCTTAGTGAGCACCTATGGCCCTAGAGGAAGCTACATACCAAATTTCATTCCAATCCGTTCGGTAGTTTTGAAGAAATCGTGATTTAATAACTTTGATCCCTCAAACCCCCCTTAGTAAGCACATATGGCCACCCCCCAAACCCCCTAAAATTTCAAATTTTTTCAAACCCTTTCTTAGTGAGCACCTATGGCCCTAGAGGAA
>JAGFPH010002151.1:94557-108165 GCA_018207615.1 Philaenus spumarius
AACTTTGATCCCCAACCCCCCCCCTAAAATTTCGAATTTTTTCAAACCCTTTCTTAGTGAGCACCTATGGTCCTAGCGGAAGCTACATACCAAATTTTATTCAAATCCATTCGGTAGTTTTGAAGAAGTCATTTTTTAATAAATTTGATCCCCCCAAACCCCCTAAAATTTCGAATTTTTTCAAACCCTTTCTTAGTGAGCACCTATGGCCCTAGAGGAAGCTACATACCAAATTTCATTCCAATCCGTTTGGTAGTTTTTGAGAAATCGTGATGAGTGAGTCAGTGAGCCAGTGAATCAGTGAGTCAGTGGTCAGTGGGTTTTGGCTTTTATATATATAGATTTAAAATCATAACTTATCTTTTAAAACAACTTAACCAAATGTAACAATTAACATAACTGTAGTGTACAAGTTCTTGTTTTTTCCAAGACTTTTTAAATAAAACAATTTTGATAGGTTCATTGAAAATTCCAGAACCTATATTATCTATAAGTCCAAAATATACTGAAAATTTGATTTTTTAATTCTTTATTTTCTGATTTTTTCACTTTTTTACCCAAACACTCCAAGATAGGCTTTCCCACCGTGTGTCATTATAGGATTGTGCTGGGATGTTTGTGAGCACTTTTGAATTTACATTACTGTATTTATGATTGTATAACGTAAAATTTTATACAATTTTATGACACTACCAACTCTGTGGTTCAAACTAGGGATATAATTACTGGTACTTCTTTTTCTATTATTTGTATTTAATCAGAGAACCATTATGTTACAATTTCTTTTAGATTAGTTTATACTATCCTAAAGTATCACCACAATTTTAGCTATAATATTGAAGACATCAGAATATTATTTAATGTATTTAAGTAGCACTAAAACAAATCCTGTGATAAAATCATAGATCTCAGGTAAAAACAGTGCAAAAATAAAAAGCAAAACCAGACGAGTCTATTTCAATCAAATGTATATGATTTGAGTATATTTTGCAACATGTAAATTACCATAAAATTAAGTTTCATTAAATAAATATGTTCTACCCAGAAAAAAGAATTGTTTAGCAGAGGTGTGCACTATTCTACAATCTGTGATTAACTAAAACAATTACAGGTGAAAATTTTAGTGCAAAAATAAACAAGATGCAAAACCAGACGAATCAATTACAGAACTTGTATTTGACTTGAGTATATTTTGCAACAAACTTGTACAATTATCATAGATTGAAATATTATTATTATTTGTTAAATGTTATTTAGTTATTAATAATTGAATAGTCATGGACGATTAAAAAATACTTTTTATTATAATACTTACTAAAAAGAAGACACACACAAAGAAAAAGAAGTTTTTACATGGACGATTATTACAAGTGTTCAATTATTATGATATTAGGTTTCATATTCTAACATGTTTAAGATTTAAAATTATTCAAATTATCTGGTTTTAAAGTTATAGGTTTTATTTAAACTATTGTCATTAGAAGTACAAAACTCAAGAAGAGTATACAGTATAGTAACATAAATTCAAAATAATGGTGAAATAAACCAGCTGATACATCATTTTATTTTAATTGTTGTTTTTCATTGTTGAAACTTTTTAGCTAAAAAAAAAAAAAATAAATATTAAGATGTATTAGAAATATAAATCTTAATTTTGTTTTATTTATTTAATAAATCCATAGTTTAATTCATTTTGCACATACCGGTACCGTACTTATGTATAACTATGTCAATATATTCTATTGAAGAGAGGTGAGTAATTTCTATTGAAATTAATGAGTTAGGATACCAATATTTTAATAAAATAAAATAATAAACCTAATTTAATTGGACACAATAAAATTAGTTTAGTGGTAACAAACTAAAAACACAAAATTGTTTATAATAATAAATACATAGGACATAGTAGTTGAAATATTGCTCAAATTTATAAATAAATCATCACTTCCTTCAGTGCCGGTCTGTGTAGAATTTGGACCCTCGTTTAAAATCAATAGATGACCAAAACAACGAACTTCTGCCAAAAATCTGCAAATAACAAATATTTGGATGTATTGTTAGAAATGTACCAAACTACAAAAAAAAAATTCAGTCAATGTTTAATTTATTATTGTACATTAGGATATTATTTATAAAATTAATACTTATAACTCTTATAATTATTATTCTTTTTACTTTCTCCCCCTATACCATAGTATATGGAGAAAGTATTGTATTCGTCAAAATTTTCGAGTTTGAGTTTTTGGTGGAAATATCCGTTTTGGGTCCCCCTGAACCTAAAAAAGTGGTTTTCGGAGTGATGTCTGTGTGTGTGTCTGTATGTGTGTCTGTGTGTCTGTGTGTCTGTGTGTCTGTGTGGATGTTATCAGACCTAGAGCCTAAACCAGTCCTCCGATTTTGATGAAATTTGGTATGGAGGTACTAATCCACGGTATCTCCAGGCGTTTTTTTCATTTTTGTGAATTTTGTATTTTTAAGGGTAATTTTCCCATAAAAACCCTTAAAATAACGGAAAAATCTACTTTTCTCAAAAACGGCTCTAACGATTTTGATTAAAATTATATAGTTTATTAGGGACCTAAAGTACTATAAACTGTAAAATTTTAATCGAAATCGTTCTAGCTGTTTTTGAGAAAAGTTAGTTTTTCCGTTATTTTATGGATTTTTATTGGAAAACAACTTTAATACAAAATCACCTCTCCTACTCCACCCTACAAGTCACCGTGAATCTGTTTAATAATTTAAATATGTTTGTGAGAAAGTATGTGCCAGTTCCTGGTACCGTTTATTTACTGTGTTTTGATAACACTATTTAATTTTAAACCACCAGTTTTTGCCACTAGTTAAGGCGATTTGATCAATTAATTACTTAATTTTATCCAAGTTTTCAAACAAATTTTTATCACAATTCATTATCATTAAATTAGCCTATAAAGGTAAGGACTAATAGTTTCGTAACTTACTTTTAACTATTTTGAAATTGTAAAAAAAACCTCCACATGTCACTTGTGGGCATAGTAATGTCAACACAAATTTATAAACAAAATATAAATTGTAAAATAGTCCAGACTGGGATGAAAGATGGTACAAAACAGTAAATGCACAAGATAAAAGAGCACACTTTTCTGGCCCATTTTAAACAAATGTCTGTTGATTCTTCTTCAGTATCATTGTCCTGCTCTCTCCCCCTTCGGCCACTTTCCCTTTCATTTTAACTCTTCATCTTGTTCCTGTTTTTTCCCCTTTATCAGCACCACTCAATACTTTATTACTCTTACTCATTTCCAGATTTCAATAAAAGAAAACAAACTAAAACACTAATAACAAAATCCGAAAATTGAACTGTAAACTTTAGAATGGATAGACTGGAATATTTAATCAAACAATATGTTTTGACTGTATGCAACATGTGACGCTGATGGACTGATCAGTCATCAGTACGTCGTGACCAGTATTTCCAATGCAATTTAGAGATATTACATTTAACTAATGAAAAAAAATCCCCTCAAAATCCCTTTGTCTACTGTCCGTAGCTGATATTGAACTGATTTTATTTACTTAAACTTTCCAGGCCCGGGCCCTCGGTGATCGCCGACCAACCGACCTGACCAGACCGGCACAGACTATCTTAATTATTAAGATATATTGTCTTATTCTCAATATTGGCTTGCTATAATACTAAAACTAAATCAAGATATTGAATACAAAGATTAAAAAGCTGTGACATTTTACTAATCCTACTGTTTTTTAATGTAGATCACAATATTTTGTTAAATTTGTGTGTAAGACGGGATTGATAGTGTATTGTATAGGGCTGAGGAAACTCGGTGATATAGGCAACAATGCTTTAGAATCATTGATAAATTGAATAACATATGGGTAGGGAGAAATTTATGGGGTCCCAAGGATCTGTTCTAGAAGCAATTTTGTACAATATAAAATCTCTGAAAGGGTACTTAATTTTATAGGCCATCTTTCTGCTGATGACACTAACTTGTCTGTGCTATGTTGGAAATTATTAAAAAAATATTAATCAACACAAACATAAAATAGTGAATCAGCACCTACAAACAAAGAATTTAACCATAATAATATATACATTATATTTTGTTTTTAATTAAATAATTAAAACCTCAAGTCTTTGCAGAATTAACTTGGACAAGTCCAGCAGATATTATCACATAAATAGTCTTTAATCCTCACAACTTATAAAATCTGTTTATAATATTTCAATTTAATTTCTTTTAACTTGGGACAGCCTGTAATCAAATCTGCCTTCTTCTTTCTATTTAAAAATATTGTAATGAGTCAGTAAATTTTTTTACTATTAAATCATGAATACTTGTATGATATCAACATATTAGAATACTTATAGACCATCAAACTTAAATTGCTAAATTAACCATAGTACTAAGGAGGAGAGGTAAGAATGAATTTAGTAATGCTTAATAAACAATAATTATGTTTTATTTCGTGTAAGTTACAGAATGGCTCGTGTTTTTTTCCCATTGTTTGTGTCAACTTCATTCATAGGGTTGACATCACTGATTGCATTCTGGCTACGTAAATTTCTGGATCGAGCAATGCCATCTCAATCTTTGGGAAAAGTTCTTTTACAAGAAGTTATTGCATCTGGTGAACTCTGTGCTTGCTGTTTTGAATTAATCATTAGTAAGTAACAATTCATAAACGAATTAATAACATTTATAATACATATAGCTTCTGAACCAAAGCACTAATTCCCTCTCTCATTTCTTACCATATGGTATGAGAGCCTAATTATGTGCTAAATTAATGATAAAGACAACAAACCATAACATTTGTTTTGTTAATGGTTAGAACCTTTATTACATTATTTTAAAACATAATTCAAAATGTATTGTTTTATACTTCATAATGTTTGATTTAAGTATACTCGGAGTTGTAAGCCAACTAAAAAATTAAATCTTGTTTGGAAATCCAGTTGCAGATAACTATGGAGTGTCAATGTATGCAGTTTATTTGTTTCTGCTCACTATCTGGTGGTCCCTAAACTGGGGAGATGCATCTGCTTGTCCATATACACACCTTGAGGATGCTCTAGAAGGCAATGTAAATATCCTGATAGCAGGAGCAAAGACTTTGGCAGAACTAGCTGGAGGACTCCTCATCTTCAAGTATCGTACTGTAGGATTTACTTTTAAATTATAGTTATAGTTTGTGCATGACATATTTAAATTAAGACATATATTATAATGCATTCTAATGCAATAAAGCTAAGGATGAAATTATTAACCCAATAAAATCTCTTTAAAAAATATTACCTTTGTTTTTAAATATTTTAGAATCATATTTTTTACTATTCTACTTCCTCACACATGAATACAAATATAAACATTTCAATTTCAAAAAGTAGCCTGTAAAAGCCTAATAATTGTCTATTATTGCTAAATATATTAAAACATATGTAGCAATAAATTTAATATTTGCGAAACTAGTATTACTATGTTAGTAAGTTAATCCTTTAATATGAAGTTTCATAAAGAATTGACTGTACCTACATTAAATTGCATTATATTTCATTAACTTTTATTGCTTGTAATAGGTCACATCTTAATTCCCCAAGTACCATTATAAATTTTCAACAAACATTCCAAATTTAAATGCTAATTCAAATTTGTGTCAAGAATTTGATAAGGAATAGGTTGAATTAAAGTTCTGTTACCGAATTCATTTCAACGTGGTCTCCATATACATATATAGCCCCTGGTTACGTCAAACATCTGATCTTAAGGTACGAGAAACAAAAGAATAATATAATAAACTGATGCAAAGCATTACACCCTATCTAATATTAGTAATATTCACTTCTTTGAAGTTGGAAACATCTATTCCGACTCCTTTTAATTGATATAATTTGTTAAACTCGAATAACTAAAGTGATTTGTTAGTTAATTAAGCTCTTGGTAAGAAAATATATGCCCGACTTTAAATTTATGTCGTGATTTGATCATTTTTTATTTCTTAAGTCTATAATTAATTATAGATATCCAACTACAGTATTAAACATTTCCGTACCCTATATTGTTTCAGATATATTCAATTTCTATGGGCCTTAGAAATTGCTTCCACACATAAAAATCGAGCTTATGAAGAATGCACAGCCGATTTACAGGTAAATAAATAATATTATAATCTATAAATATGTTAAACTAAACAATACTTAAATAGTATTGTCATTCATGTATTTCAGCATTCATATTTTTCTGTTTTTAATCTTTTACCATTTACAAGTAATTAAATTGAGTATGTAGAAAAAGCTGATCCACAAGAAATGTCAATGCAAATATTTTTGCAATTATTTATTTTGGCAGGACTGATTTGTGGATATATTTCTTAAGAAATATTATTACTGAATTTTATTTATTTATTATTGAAATCTGATTTTATATTCATAGGTTATGCTAATTTTTTTTCTTGAGTCAAACCTCATTTATTTTATTTTGATTTATTTAGAAACATTATGTTATAAAAAACAATAAGAAAATGTTCAGTTCAAACAAAATGAAAACAATAAGAAATATGTTCAGTTATTTAAATGTTGTAGGACCCTAAATACTGACAGGACATTAAAATCTGTATTGAACCATATTCTGAAAAGTTGTCTGGAAGATTCTTCCAATTTAAAACCACTACATGCTTTCAGGTGTCAATGTTTTTTGGTGCCATAATTGAAGCAGTAGCAACTTGCTTGTGTAGAGTTGCTTCTAAAGGAATTTCAGAAGTTGGACTGAGGTTGGGAGTTGCATTGGATTCACTCATTGGAACTTCTCTTGTGGTGGCAGGTAGTTATGATATCTTAGTAATTTATTTACGTACACTTAGTAATTTGTGATATCTTGTTAGAAAACTAGCAAAAGCTGTTGGCCCCACATAAAATTCTTAACTCTGTCAGAATATATTTGTTTTTACAAGAATAATTATTTATATTTATATCAGCGCAAAAATAGTACCATATAATTATATTTATAATTTTAGTTTTCAACAAAACATTTTAATTATTATAATGTTTTAAACTTGAATGTTTACTTTTTTATTACAAAATTCAAATCTAATAATTTCATTTATCTATTAAAAATTATATCTGGTAACACGAAAATTACTTTGTATTCTCACTGCTTCCTAATTGCTCTCTTTGTAAGGAATTACTGTGTTAATATTTATAATAAATTAACTTTAATGGTAATAATTATATTAATATTAAAATATACAAATGATTTTCAAATGGAGAATTCAAACACAACATTTTAAAAGATATTACATTCAAGATTCAAAACTACTGTAAATTCATTTCTAATTAGGTAAATAAAGAAATATATTCACAAGCCCTTAGAATTGTAAGTACTGCAATATATTTGACAGTACTGCATCTATTTTGTCTTTTAACAAATACAGCAACTCAGGCAATAATTAATTATGAATTTTATTAATTTAATGTGGGTATTTTTTAGGTTGGCAAATATCTGAATAAATTACAATCACTTGATACCATATGTTTAAAGAATTTGCAGTATTAGAAAAATACTTGAACAAATTGCTGTCAATACCTCAAACCTTCTTAACTAGGCCTATTTAAATTTGTTTTAATCCTCAAGCAAAAATCGAACGGAATTACATCCAAAGATCTAGGTTGTCATATAGTTGAATCAACTCTTTTCATCCTACTTTCAGGGCATCTTATTAAAAATCACGATAGCATTTCGATAGAAGTGTGTTGGAGCAACATATTGCTAAAATGTGATACCTGAAGAACCTGTCAAAGAACAAAGTTTTCCTGCGTGCCATTTCCATGCACTTCTAATCAGACATTGGCATTCTGTTTAGCTTATAACTGTTTTCTGTTTGATCATTTTGTGGAGATTTTCATCACCTTAAACACAGCATTTATGTCTGTCCACTTTCCCGTAAATGTGACAGATCCCTCCGTCTGATCAAGCTAATTGGGATTTTCTTTGATACATTTGATCAAATTAGCAGCAAAATCAGTTTCTAGTACCGGTAGGTGATCATTTAGCTTACATGAACTATCCTTTCTAATTGATTTAAGTTACTTGGCTTTCTTTGATCCTAGTCAATGACTTATGCTTTAGATAATCCATCAGTCACACAAATATTTTTATGTTTCCCAGTTTATGAAATAAAACTTCCTTTCTCTTATTGCCTTTTATCCCTAGATTTAGATGAGTCAAGTCTTGTTTACATTCAATTCATACGTGTTACTAACTTTAATTATCATAACGAAAGAATGTACTGTCCTTTTACTGTGCAATAGGAAATTGTTTTTAACATCAATTTCTCCTATCAAAACAATTTTTAAGGAGATTTGTGTTTTATTTGATGAACTGCAGTTTGATCATTTTATTAGGTATTTTTATTTGCATGGTATACTCTCACTATAAGTCGATACTTTCATGTTAACTACATTACTTTTATGATGTATGAACTACTGTAATACATTTGAATATTTGAGAAATTTCCGTTATTATGAAATTATTTATTTGTTGTTGTTTTTTTAGCGTTTAACTATTCTGGAGGGTACTTTAATCCAGTACTGGCAACATCTCTAAAATATGGCTGTTCAGGAAACACAACTGCAGAACACGTTATAGTTTACTGGTTTGGGGCCTGTGCTGGTGCTATTGCTTCTGTGTTTCTTTATAAAAGTCCCAGGGTACAAAGTGTTGTAAATAAGTTTAAACCCAAAACAGAATAAGAAAAACCTATACCTAAGCTCAACAATGCATACAATTACTACAAAATACATGTTTCTAATATTTCCCTAGATCTCATTCCTGAAAACACACTAAAAAGTTTTTCTTACCTATATTCAAACATATCATTATCTGTTTTTTTTTTAATATTTATAAATTAAATACAATTACATATTTTTATATTTTTGTAGGTATGTTTTGAAACTGTGTGTTGTCTTGTTACTTTCAGGTTATAATTGAGTTTTAAGATTGTGTTTTTATAATTTTAAAATCAGATTTGTTATGATCCTGAATATATTGTATTAAAACAATAAATACAATTTAAACCTGTTCAAAAGCTGAATATATTATTTCATCACAAACCTGGAGAAATGTATTATTTTGTATAATATGCATTATGGCTGGTTTCTAATTTCTGTGTGCCATCTTGGATAAACCATATTGATTCGAACTTAATCTTTTTACTTTCTCACTATACTGTAGTAAAGAGAAAGTATAGTGATCGCAAAAAAAATTGATGTTGAGATTTTTGTGGAAATATCCGTTTGGGACACCCTGAGTCAAAAAAAGTGGTTTGTACAAAATGTATGTCTGTATGTCTGTATGTATACAAAACTAGAGCGAAAACTATTCTACCGATTTCAAACAAATTTGCACCAGACATGTCAAGTAGGCCTGTATAAATGCATGAAAAACGGGTTTAAAGAATTTTGAAAAACAACCCCCTTTTTGGCAAAAAATTCAGTTATTATTTTTTTATAAAAAAACGGCTATAACGATTTTGATAAAATTTGGCTTATTTGTAGCCTTTTATGGACCCTACAAAAAAACCGCATCTTTCTAAAAATTCTCGTTTAACTAATAATAATACAGTAATAATAACTGATTTTTTGGGATTTTTTGGCCATAAAGGGGGTTGTGGTGCAAATTTGTTCGAAATCGATCGAATAGTTTTCTCTCTAGATAATAATAATAATATTTATTAGTTAATCTCCAACTTCAATAAAAAATCACCTCTCCTACCCCACCCTACAAGTCACAGTGAATCTGTTTAATAATTTAAATATGTTTGTGAGAAAGTATGTGCCAGTTACTTGTACCTTTTATTAAATTGAAAGGCCAACATATATGACACATGATTTTGATAAAATCAAATTGAATATTTTTACTATTAAATACCGTATGTTAAAACTATTATTTTGAACAATTTTGTTTTTACATGGGTTTTAGTTTTACATAAAATGGAGTAATAGCGAATACTATGTATGTTATTACCCCGGATGGCGGGGTAATGCCGAACATGGTAGTTTTTTTTATAAACATGTTTTTCTATGGCAAGATGTAATTTTAAAATATTGTTACCAAAGGGATTCAAAAGACAAAAGATTATACTTTATGTAGCATGAGTTATTTTTGTCTTCAGTTTTCATGACTTTGTATAATTTGGCACCAAACCTTAAGTACCACCATTTCCCCGGTCTCCCCTATATGTATCGTTCTACCATTGACTATATAAGCATGACGTAATACTTATATAGTCAATGGTTCTAAGGTAGGAATGGTTCTGCAATCTGCAGGAAATCATCTCCTTGTTTGTTACGTCAACAAACAATCGGACGTTGTAACAAACGCTACATACAATGATGTCTCTATTTCCGCTTATTGCGGAAATACAGTATAGAAGGCATTCCAAAGTCCATTCCAATGCGAGTAGCTACAGACTAATTTAATCACACTTAAAAATTACATGTGCTTTTATTAAAAACTAGCTGACACGTACGGCGTTGCCCGTGGTGGTTGGTATTTTCAGTCTTTTTAACGTAATTGTATTCTTTTTAAGTGTTCAGTCAGTGAGTGGTATTTGGCTTTTATGTACATAGATCTTAAATAATAAAAGCACTATTGTCATAATAATAAAAGATCTGAAATTATGATTTTAGTAACTTTGATCCCCCCCCAAACCCCTCCTAAAATTTCGAAATTTTTCATACCCTTTCTTGATGATCACCTATCGCCCTAAAATTTCGAATTTTTTCAAACCCTTTCTTAGTGAGCACCTATGGCCCTAGAGGAAGCTACATACCAAATTTCATTCCAATCCGTTCGGTAGTTTTTGAGAAATCGTGATGAGTGAGTCAGTGAGTCAGTGGGTTTTGGTTTTTATATATAGATAAATTTTAACAATCATAACCCGAACTTAATACATAATAAAAATCACGTATTTTAACGGCAAATAGGCCTACTACAAATTATATTTGCTTTCAAAACTTCGCACATAGGCTAGTATTATGATTAAATTGATTAAATTGTTTTTGCAACAGACTTATTCCAATTAAATCTTCTTTTTAAAGTAGGCCTAATGATTGTGAAGTTTAAATTATTACACTTTTGAAATCATTTAGCTGTAAGCTATAGGCTATCTTTGTTTTGTCAAATGTATCAATATTCTTATACGTAGGCTATTATGATTATTTATAGCTGTTGATAAAAATCAACTTACTTAACAAAGTGTATTATATTTTTTCTTTTCAATCTAAATGACGATACCGCTACATGTTTTCATGATGTGTTATGATCTAGGCCTACGTAAATATTTTTGCAACTCATTTAGGCTTTCAGAGTCCAAAGTTGAAAACTGGAAACACAACTCCTTATCTAAATATCTAAATTTACAACATTCCATTTCTGGCATCTTCAAATTGTGGTTTAGATGTTCATGAAAAACTTTCCACAATCTAAACAGTTTATCTTCAAAATTCTATTAAATTGTAAAACCGCAGCTACGGGCGGCTAAAGGGAGGGGCTTGGCGATCCTAGCTCCCCAAAAATGTAAAAGTCAATTCACAAAATTTTGGTTACTTTTGTTTGTTAAATAGTAATAACAAGTTCAAATGTAGGCTATGTTCTTAATTTCATAAGCACTCGCTTAAACAATATTATAATCAACAAAACTATTTCTCTTATAAATACGTACTTGCAGGGCCAGATTTAGGCATGGGCAACATTAACCCGGGACCATGGTGGCAAATTTTGGGAAAAATAGATAATTCTGTTTTTAATTTTAAGAAAGGTGCAAAAACTTAATTCAGGTAGGACAATTATAGATTTTATTATTAAAAAACAAGCCTACAAACTAATTGAAAATGCATGTAATAATTCACTTTCGTGAAATAAAAGATGAAAGAAAATTATGGAGAAATATTACAATTATGTAACATAGTGATGTAAAACAATTCCCCGTAGCGAAGCACAGGTATTTAGCTAGTATAATTATATACTCCGTTGTCATTAATAATGACCTCCGTTGTTCACAATGCACGCGTCCAGCCGTCTTCTCATTGATTATCGGACCCGATAAAAAATTCCAGGAGTCTGTTTGATCATTTCCATTCTATTCAACATCCTTAAGGGTCTGCTCCAGGGCTCCAGTAAACGAGAAAGCAACCGGAAAAGTAACCGCTTCGCACTATATCCCTATCTAAACAGTGCAATTTGTTGCAGCTGAACGCTTTGACATTGCCTCATTTCAAACCATTTTATAAGTCTATCTTTTGTACTTAAGTGTTGAAAAAAAACTGAATATTCTTTATAAAATTTTGGATCCGGCTTGCAAATTATTTTTCATTATTAATTTTTTATTGTGTTAGGAAAAAAATACAAACTTTGTACTTACAAAATGTCAAATTACATAACAAATCAAAAGAATTTAAAAAATGTAAATTGCATGACGGATGCGTATTGTGACTGTGCTTAAAATGAGACCTTGCAAACCATGTTATGATAAAAAGTAAACGAAATAAATGGTTTGAAATTTAACATTGCTCTTATGGGATACAAAACCAAATGGCCGCCACCATTATTATCTCTGGCCGCCACTACAGCAGACCCTTAATCGGATGGAGTTATTCAACAGTGTCGATTGGAGAAGAGTATATTAATGTAAACATTCAAAGAATTTAGATATGGCGACCTTGCTGACCACGGAACTGGCTCACCTCGACCTAACCATTCATTTAGAAAATATGGACGCATGCATTTTGAACAACGGAGTTCATTTGAACATCATCTTTAGTATTTTTGTATAATTTTAATGTCATTTAGATATGTTTAAAATAAAATAAAACTTTTCATAGAAAAATTATAAAATATGATGATATTTTGATACAATTTCAGCATTTGATACTTTTTTAGCATTATTGAAGCATATTATCAGTCGGCATTTTGCATTGGTTAAGGGCCACATTTGAATTTGTAATGCATGCCTATTGGAATTCAAAAAAATGTTGTGTTCAGGCTAATTTTGTATGTTGTAGACAATTACCAAGAAAATATGTTTTCAGTTTTTTGTCGATAACTCGGTTATCCTTCGACCTACAAAAACGGAAAATAAAACACATTTTGTCTCGTACATTTGTATGTAAAGTTAACGGTTTTCAAGATATTCCACGTTAAAAATTTGCAACGGCCACCATTTTGAAAATTATAATTTAAATTTGTTAGTTATTTTTTTCTAACTAACAGTAATCAACCCAAATTTGGAGGTTGTAACTTACTTGGTTTTTATTACAAAATATTTAGTAAAAAATATATGCAGACATATAGACGAAAACTAAGCACTTTGGGACATAGCCTACCTTCATAGGAACTTTTTTCTTTGTTTCCATGTTTAATCATGACAACATTTCCTACCGTAATTTTGAACATCCCTGTTATACATGTCAGATATTCCAATCCACTAAGATTCTACCCTATCTTCATACGCTGATGACAGCAATAATTGTTCAAGATCGCTGTATAAAACCAACTTCAAACCTTCTCCTGTCATGTATCGACACACTTTTGGCCTGGTTCACTAAAT
>JAGFPH010002151.1:119497-130949 GCA_018207615.1 Philaenus spumarius
GGTGCCTATTTAAAAAACCGTGGTTCCCAAATTGAAAACCATGGTACCTATATACAAACTGAGGTGCCTACATTAAAAACCATGATACCTATATAGAAAAAAGCTGTGGTTCCCATATTGAAAACCATAGTACTTATATAAAAAAAACTGTAGTTCCCATGTTGAAATCTGTGTTTCCATATTGAAAACCATGGTGCCTATTTAAAAAACCATGGTACTTATATAAAAACTGTAGTTCCCATATTGAAAAACCATGGTACCGGTACTTATATAAAAACTGTAGTTCCCATATTGAAAACCATGGTACTTACATAAAAAAACCGTGGTGCTCATACTGAAATCCTTGGTACCTATACATATATGATGATGAGCGACATGCCGGCCGGTTGTAATCTAAGTTTAGTTAGTCATTAGATTAGAACCTAACAATAAGACCCTCTTCTGTTTACAAACGCTTCTGTATTTTCTAATATGAATATATACAGATCCTAATTAATGCACCAATAATAGCCATCACAACGACGTAATGACCAAGTACACTCCAAATTTCAAGTAGCAGACAAAAATAAAAGTTTAACAATTAATTACTTTCACTTTAAGTTTGATTTTTCATAAATATTTAAATGTTATATTACTGTATTTTACTTTGTTATAACTTATACAAAATAATATTTTTGTAATATTTATCCAGAATAAAATAAACATTTTTAATTTGTACTTTTGAGTTTAACCTTTTTTTTATTTTTAAAAGAAAAAACATTTCAAACTTCTAAAATATTTCATTTTGTCTTATCAAGGTTTTTACCACTTTTATGGGAATTTAAAAAAATCCTACATTGGATAAAGGCAACGTAATTAAGAAGGGTTATGTTTGGGTTAGCCTTAGCCAGGAAACTAAAAACTCAAAATGGTTTTTAAATTAACAATTTGTATAACCTTTTCCTTTAAAAAAATCAGGAGAACTCAGATCTGCATTTTATAAAGGTAGGCCTACTCAGGGCCGGCGAGAATTGCTTCTATTCTCGCCGGCCCTGGGCCTACTGTTGAAGATAACTTTTCACAGCCCGCGGCAGTCTGTCACATTTTAATAACAGTCGTTCAAATAAATCTAATAGACGATTGCTGGTGTAGAGGCTGTAGCTTCAAGTTATTTTGCTTAATATAGGCTATATTTTATTCAACCATTCCTTGCGTTTCGACTTACATTCTAAGCATTAAGGGTCTGCTGTAGTGGCGGCCATCTTGGATTTTTATCTCATAAGAGCAATGTTAAATTTCAACCATTTATTTCGTTTACTTTTTATCATAAAATGGTTTACAAGGTCTCATTTTAAGCACAGTCACAATACGCATCCGTCTTGCAATTTACATTTTTTTAAATGCTTTTGATTTGTTATGTAATTGACATTTTGTAAGTACAAAGTTTGAATTTTTTTTAACACAATAAAAAATTAATAATGAAAAATAATTAGCAAGCCGGATAAGAAATTTTATGAAGAATATTCAATTTTTTTTTCAACTCTCAATTACAAAAGATAGACTTATAAAATGGTTTGAAATGAGGCAATGTCAAAGCGTTCAGCTGCAAGAAATTGCACTGTTTAGATAGGGATACAGTGAGAAGCGGTTGAGCAGACCCTTAATGTAATAAATAAACATTACATAGGAGCAGCTTACGATTAAAAACAAAGTGTAATAATTTCGCTCTTTAATTTGATTTTTCTCAATTATGTATTTCCATTTTTGGTAAATCTTTTGTGACACTTAAATTGTCAAAAATCTCTACTCAATCACATTTTTTATTACATACTCACACCAAATAATAGAAGAGATATAGAGATAAGAAGGAAAAGGGAAAGGAAACAATAAAATAAAATAAATTTTCCCCAAGAATCTGTGTTTGGTATTCACGAGTAACGATTGTATACTTTGCAATAGTGTCTTAATTAGTTTGATTGCATCAAACATCAATTACAGTTCTACTCCACAATTATCATTATTTCAATTTGTATTACTTTTTTAAACTAACAATAGGAGGAGTACGCTCAGTGCCATTGTTATTTTTCTTTACGAACTGGATAGCCTTGACTTAGGCCTACAAAGCATAACTTACGCTATTATACTCCTGATTATTAACTCCCGATGATTATTATAGGTACGGTATTTAATTTATGCACTATCCCTTTAAGCTGCATATTTAATTAGTTGTAAAATAAAACCAGTTTATGATTGCATGCAAGCGACACTTGCGTTAACATTCATAGGCCTAGTAAAGTAAATTTATGAAAAGTAAAATCATAGACAAGATATAGGCCTCGTGTAAAGTTAAATATTTTATTTTTTGAAAAATATTTTTAATAATATTTTCAAATCAAATAAAAACTTAAATAAATACATTTATTGTTGGTACCGGTATTTATTTATATATACATACGTACTATATCAGCAATTCAAAACGGAACCGATATAAAATTTATAAAATCCATAAGATCTTATAAAGAATAAATACGAAAAATAAAAATAGAATATTTGTTTTAACCTCAAGAAAGTAGAAATCTTTAAATTTTACAGCAATATTTCATCAATTCGGACTCTAACAATTCAACCTTCCTTTAATCCTAATAATCCAGCCGGACTCCTAATAATTCCTAATCGGATTTCGGATGGACAGCCGAAATAATCCATAATAAACGATCCAGTTGCAGGAAGTTTAGTAATGGTACCCAGAATCTAATGTTTTAACACTTTTAAATTTATATCTTTTAAGGGCACTATACATAATTACGTTTACACTATTTAAAAAAAGGAGCGTTTGTGTCCTTGCGCAAGTGAGTGAGTGCATGTCTATGTACGTACGTTTTTAAGAATGCAGACATTTTATTTGCACGAAAACTCACGAATGAAAATGATACCGACGTTTTTTTTTTGTGCCAATCGAAACGTAAAAAATAACTGAAGGAAATTTAATTAAATTCGTTTCAGCCGTATTTTTTAACAATTTTTATCTGTGCATGCGCATTATGATCGCCACAAACTAAATACAGTACCACGAAACATCTGAGATTGCAATACATCTTGTTCACAGGTTAGTTAAAATATTATCGTAACGATTGAATTCACTTGATAAAATGGTAGAAGTTTAAAAAATATATATTTAACGATTTAAAACATTTTAAAATATTTTACAATTAGAATTACTTGGTACATGAACAATTATTATTCTCATATTATTGACATATACACATAAAATAAACGGTACCCGAAACTGGCAAATACTTTCTCACAAACATATTTAAAATTATTAAACAAATTCACTGTGACTTCATAATTGTAGGTGGGGTAGGAGAGGTGATATTAGTAGGAGATTAACTAATAAATATTATTATTATTAGCTAGAGAGAAAACTATTCGATCGATTTCGAACAAATTTGCACCAAACATGTCAATTAGGCCTGTATGGATGCACGAAAAAATGTTTTGATAAATTTTGAAAAGCAACCCCTTTTAGGCAAAAAAACCCAAAAATCAGTTATTATTATTGTTATTAGCTAAACAAGAATTTTTAGAAAGATGCGGTTTTCTGCATATGGTAGGGTACATTAAGGGCTACAAATAAGCAAAATTTTATCAAAACCGTTAGAGCCGTTTTTTATATAAAAAAAACAATAACTGATTTTTGGGGTTTTTTTGGCCAAAAAAGGGGTTGTTTTTCAAATTCTTTTAAAACCTTTACAACATTTACAATTTTTCAAAACTACGTGACATTAAAATAAAATGTCAATAACCATTTTTAAGAAGTCAAATTTATGATTTTGTAACCTACTGACCGTAAAACCGCTTAGAGTTGTCACAATGTACAATGTTTGGACTCATTTTGCGAGGAATAATATTTAGATTTCAGTAATTAGAGTAAAAATTAAGTAAAGTTAAAGGTTAGAAAAATATGATTTTGTAGCACAATGGCTAGTTGGTGATTCATAGAGGAGAACCATTAAGCAGATGGGGATTTTTAGTAACTTCGACCTCCCGAACCCCCTCTAAAATTTCGATTTTTTTTTTAACCTTTCTTAGCGAGCACTTAGGGCCCTAGTGGAAGCTACATACCAAATTTCATTCCAATCCGTTCGGTGGTTTTTGAGATTTCGTATGAGTGAGTCAGTGAGTGGTATTTGGATTATATTATATTATAGATAGATTGTAAAATACTTTTTGAAAGCCTAGGTCCACTTTTAAAGTTTAATTTACAAAAATATAAGTTCAAAAAGCAGAACCGAAGTTAAATTTTGTTTATGGTATCTTGTTTTCGTTTAACTTATGGAATTTTGAATAGTTGGTTTATATTATATATATAATGTACATGTTTTTGACATTATGGGGCTTAAAACCCTAGGTTGAAGAGTGTGCCTTCCATGTGACTTTCCAACTATTTTATCTAACAATCTTACGAAAATCCTTAACATGACATTTAGTTTATACTTTTAATAAAAACTTAACGGTATCGTTCAAATGATCAAACTTAGGGTTGAGAAAAAAAATTTAATCATCTCCTAATTTCTCGATTTTCTTTAAATGAGAATAATAGCAGGGATAATGAATTAAACCCCCATAGTTGCATAGGCCTAATATTACGATCTTTGAGGAGCTGCCATTTGTGACTGCATCGTCCTTTTGCAGTCGGGTTTGCGCTGTTGCACTAAGAAAGGCCTTTAAAGTGTGTTATAACTCGACCTAGGATTACATTTAAAAATTGCAAGACTTCCTAAGTGTACCGTCCCCCCGTGACGCCAAAAAACAAGTAAAATACGTCAAGCTATTGATTATAGTGGTAAATAGGCCTACATCACTACAAAATTTCATTACGTTTTGTTTAATAGTTTTCGAATTATTAAATATGTTCCAGGCCTTTGTCCAACCCTGTAGGCCTATATATTTAAAATAATTTAAACAATTTTTGAAGTGTAATATTTTGCGGGCGGTGAATCGGTTTTTACTGTCACACATTTTTCCGTCACGCTCTACTATATAGAGTACACATGTGTATTCGTAAGTTGTTGTAAGTTGTGTTAAAATAGTTTACTTGGTAATACCTCTGAAATGAATATTGTGCGCCCTCATTTTGTAAGTTGTGTTAAAATAGTTTACTTGATAGTATTAAAATAATCAAATTTCAGATAAAAGAAATATCACCAACGATTTATATTCATTCGTGACTGCTTTCTCTTGATTTTTTATCATTTATTTTGTTGCTTTTGCTACATATTTTATGATTTATTGATTGTTATTTTGATTACAAGATACATATGCTGCACAAAATAACATTGTAATTTTTGTGCCTATTAGCAATGAATACAGACCACTCTGTATTCATTGCTATTAGTGTAACTAAGAAGTAAAATACCGCAATCGCGACATTAGACTATTAATTAGGTGTGCTCAACGTCCCACAGAATTACGTTATACAATTAATTAATAGTAGTCTAACTTGTCTTAAAACGTATTTTTAAATGTCATTATACTCCATAGATGAAACAATTCAATTTAAATTATAAGATATATACAATATATTAAAGAGTTTTAATGTAATCTAAGAATGTTTGACCAAATTAGAAACGTGTAGAACCAATCATTTTAATTGTTGACAGTTCTTCTGAAAAGTAAGTACACGTTTATATGAAAATAGAATGTGAAAGTTCCAGCGATTTTGTGAAGCCTACAGATTCCACACCAATTGGAAATCATTTAACCTTAAGTTAAGACCAAACCAAATTTGTCAATATGAAGAAATAAAATTCTGTCCCCTAAACAAATATTACTCCATATCCCATACATTACGAACGTTTTTACACAAGCCTAGATTTATTATTTACTATTTTATTATGGGCATTTTATTCAAATTTTAACAAAACTGAAGTATCACCGTGATAACATTTGAACTTTACCGATCGGTGTCAGTGAACAGCTTTATCAGGCCTCGTCATTTTAGGCTTAAGTTGTTTATGTCAGCAATTAAATGCGCTCACAGTAAATACAAATTTAACTTTATTCAAATTATGTTACAGAATTTTCAGTGTATATTTGTATTCGTTTTACCCATGATCTAAAGATTCAAGATAACATGCCACAGGTTCTGGCGAGGCCAACAAGCCAACTAGAATTTCTTCAAGGTTTTTAGTAAATGACTTGGACTGCTTATGTGCAATTCTAAACACGTTTAATTTACCGTCAAAGTAAAACCAGATAGAAAAAACGTATGAACTGTTTGGCAAATATAAACATGTATTTCATCAGTTTCAATCAAGAGTTAAAGAAGAATAAAACCCAGACCAGTATTTTATCAATGAATACTTAAATGTTAAAGTATTCATTGATTTTATGTCAGTCTGGGTTATCACCTTGAAAACAAATGGCAAGGTAAAACAAGTAAATTATTTCTTTTGCAAACTTGAAAGCTTCTATTGTAATCAGATAAATAACTCAACAGTTTTCTACTACTTACACAAATTAACATTGAGTTGAGTTTCATACTACCTCCATGAAGCATAATTTCTTCTATTACTGTAGCTCAAAAGCAGAGAAAGTTTGTAGGTGCATATTCAAATACAACTTGCAGCATAGGTGCAATATTAGACTCATATAGCAGTTACTAGAGGTACCGTAAGTGATAAAATATCCCCAATGGATGTTCGAAAAATTTGTGGCTATATCTAACTTACATAACTGTATTTTAAAACAATCTGGAGTGCCTGAAATCGCTTTATAACTTTACTATGCAATGAGATATATGCAAATACGATAGGATTTTAAGTTAATTATTACATTTTTTGTTTCAATTAGTTAAACTGTTAAACATCTTCCCCTTGTCACGCCTATGTAGCCGGTAACTGTACAATGGAGACATTATACTTTCTAAATTGTATTTATAGTTTTATTTCGAAATTCTGTAGCATAATTTCTCCTAATAGCAGAGAAAGTTTGTTCACCGATTTGTAAACCTGTAAAACGTTATAAGTGTATACTAACTTATAAATTTGAGATGTATGGTAATGCGGCAGTAAAATGTGTTTATTTATATTCTTAATTTTCAAGATCAATACCAAAGTGACAAACTTATTTGAAATATAATTCTATTATCTTAGTAAAAGTATTTATCATTACAATAAAATTGACTATCATGGACACTGTGTTATTAACATTAACACATACTTTATGCTCAATTTAAACTTATATTTAACTCAATTTAATATTTAGTGTTTATAAACTAAACTTAATTCCAGTTTGAGTAGCCTAGGGATGTTTGTAATATTTTAATCATATTTACAACTTGGCCCCATGCTGCCCCTGCAGCCTGCTCGGTCTAGTCCAGACAGTCAAGGGTCTAGAGGGGGGGGGGATTGTATTTTGTATCAATGCACTTTGCACGTGACTTTGCACTTGGAGTTGCTCTGCCTGTCACTGTAGTTGTACTTTGTATCAGTACTCAGTACTACTGAATGTCCTCGTAGCTTACCTCGTAGTGAATAGGCTACAGAACCGACCGGTTGTAGCTTGTAGCAAAGGTCAATTAATTATTTATTAATGCTGCACTTCATTATCAATTATGAACTTGTTTACAGAATCATTAGTGTAGCTGATCGCTGTGTTCCTCAATTCAGTCAAATTCTAACCTCCAAAGTCATAACAAGAAGGAAAAGTGCTTGTTCCACGAGTGATTAGTTATCAGTGTGATAAGAAATATACAGAAATAAATTAATTGTATGAACATTTTTTTTCTTTAAAGTACATACTGTACTAAAATTAATTTAATTGAAATTTGTTAAAACTTTTCGTGTTTTAGGCTGTAAAGTGCTTTTGCATTACTATTTTTATTGATCATGGAGCCGTCTAATCATCTAGGAGAATCAAATAGTATTATGAAGTTGATAATTACAATATTCCATGTTTTTGGAGCCATACAATTCAGCTTCAGTGTCTTTTATGATTATACATTTGTAATTGTTCCAAAAGATGTATTTCCTCTCATGTCCGCTTTTGGAGGAAAATTTAAATTTTTGACATTCTGGAATGCGGTAAGTAAATAGTATAGTGCTAACCTTTTGAAAAGATAAAAATAAATGACCTATTGGAAACATTATTTGTTACTAATTATGAATTTAATACATTTACACTAGTAGATTTTTTAATATTTGGTCAAATTTTACTTTTAAGTGAAGCCATAGGCCTAGGATTATGATTAAAATTGAAAATGTATTTTATGATTTAACCAAATTCTCTATATTTGAAAACTAGTTTTGATTAAAGTTCCAATCAATTTTTTGCTATTTAGGCTTATGTTGAATTTATATACAAATTAGAAACTTGAAAGCTTACTTATAATTAATTACTTGAAAATAATTTTGTCCTCATGATCAATTAAATATTTTACCTGAGGCAAATAATATTAAGAATACCACTAAGTTACTTGTTGAAATAGCATCAGTTGAAGACTTTTTTTGGAAAGATAGAAATGCTACAAACATAGGAGACTACAGAACTGTGACTAGAGATTAGTTTAGGTTCTCAGTTATTTTTTTTTTTTTTGGTTGCAGCCCAGCTGGGATAGAAGTATAATGGAATTCTAAAATTTTCCCTTTTACCTATACTCCCCTTTCTGATCTTACTTCTCTAATTTATATAGGCCTATGTTACATTTTGAATGGTGCAAAACATATTATATACTTACATGATACGCTTCATACAAAATACAAATGAATAGGCCTAAACAATTTTAACCAAATAAAACATAACTTAATTTTATAGTGGTAATAAAAACCTCTACAATAAATATCAGCGTGTGTGATTCAACAATCTTTTTATAGATTATTACTAACCACTTTTTATACGGAATAAACTTCTAATACAAAAGGTTTTATTCAATTCAATTATATTATAGCTGTCTAAGTAATAAGTGTAAGAAGTCTTATCATATTAAGGTAGGCGTACATTTCAAAATTCAAGTAAATAAGAATCGGCAAATGTTTAGTGTACCACTACTTGTTCTATCACGGCTGTGTTGCCAACCTATGAACTCAAAACGCTTTACTTCTGTTGTGTTACAAAACCTGTCAATGTTTTAATGTTATTAAAATAATCAAACTATAGTCCAGTCATATTAGGGGTTTCACCTTGGAATGAGAGATAATAAGCTGTAAAGTCGTATAAAAACCTTTCTTTTGGCATTCTAAAAGTTGTCTCAAAAGCCTCACAAAATCTCATTTGTCCACGACTTAAGATATTCAGGGTCAAAGGTCACAAAAATCAGTTTTTCGCAAATATCCTGCTTCCTATGCTTTCAATGCTATTTGCATCTATTATAAAAATTGTAGAGCATAACATTCTCAACAAATTTTGTTGAAAACATTTTTTTATACGGTTAACCGTTTTTGAGATAGAACGAGGAGAGTGTGCAGCGCTTACCCTTACCTAGTATACCTTAAGACGTGGAGACAAGATTTTATGAGACTTTTAAGACAACTTTTAGAATGCCAAATTAAATGTCTAGGCTATAGGCCTACAAGTTTTTAGCTTATTATTTCTCATTCCGAGGTTGACCTTCATTTTTGGCTTAAGTGACTGGACTACTAGGCATAAAAGAAAAGGGGTAGGCTACAAAATTTTTAGTGTATCAGTACCACTACTTGTTCCTAAACACGTAAACAAATTGTAAAACCCAAATATAGACTTAGCCTACCTATCTCTACCAGATTGTCTACAAGAAACGATATATAATGAAATTAATTTTCATCTATATAGGCTATATATAATTTTGTAAGCGGAATTTTGAGAGAAAGATTGTGGGAGCTTGGAAGATCGTACAAAGCTGGGAAATGGCTCAAATTAAAGGTATTGCCATGAAGGAGTGGGGAAAAATGTAGGTTTTTCTCAATTTACAACATTTATAGGGTTTTGAGGAACTTAGTTACCAAAAATCTCCATAAGAAATACATTGCAATGAAAACAGCTGAGTAAAATTTGTAAACAAACAAATATTTTAAAGAAATACATTATTGTAACGAAAAACAGCTGAGTATAATTTGTAAACAATATTTTAAAGAAATACATTGCAATTAAATACAGCTGAGTACAAAAATCTCAAAGAAATACATTCCAATGAAAAACAGCTGAGTATGATTTGTAAACAAACAAATATTTTAAGTTTGTTGAAAGTTTGTTTCTATATAAGTAGGGGCATTTGCTCCTACAAGCCACTAATTAATAATATATATTACCTAGCCTAAACTAATCTCTCCTTTTCGTGTCAAGTTTATAAAGCACTTGGCATGAATACTGTATTTTGTGTAGTGCTAAAATATAAATTTTTATATAAGGCTGTGATTACCTTGCAGGTGTTAATTAATTAACTAAATAATTATTTTTTCTTTTTGTAATTTTATAATAACAAAATAGTGTAGTTTAATTTTGTTAATGAGGTTGAATGGCAACACAACTTTTTTTTTCATTTTCTTTTTTCATAGCCAATGAAATGTTGGAAGTCTCAAACAGGCAATGCCTAGGAGACCCCTATATTATTTATTATCACTAGGTTTAGGTTTAAATGTGGAAAGAATTGTGTTTATTTTATAATTGTGTATATTATAGTTTGAGGTTATGTTTACAACTTCAATCGTTATAATGTCTTGTGAAGTTATTTTTTTTTAAATATGAGCTAAATAACTAATGTGTGCTATAGTACACATTATATTTGCTTTGAGGTTACAAACTATATATAAATTAAATACAACCTTTTATCATAAATATATTTTTTTATACAAATTTAAAGAAAAGATACATTCCTTTAGCTTAGGAAACATTCCTACATCTAAACAGCTGATTTCACCCATCATCTGTAATACACAAACCTAGCATAGATTAAAAATACCTTTGGGGTTATGTTTACAACTTTAATAACTATAAGTCTTTTAATATTAATAACTTCTAAATCATTTGATCTATCAATATGAAATAAAAAGCAATTAAAAGATAATATTTTTATCTTTCTTTAAATATATAATAACATACATAAATACAAAATTTTAACAAATATTCATACAGTTTTATCTTATATATAAAATTCTCGTGTCACAATGTTCGTTCCCGTACTCCTCCGAAACGGCTTGACCGATTCTCATGAAATTTTGTGAGTATATTGAGTAGGTCTGAGAATCGGCTAACATCTATTTTTCATACCCCTTAGTGATAAGGGCTACGCCCCAGTGACCCTCAAAGTTTCAATGTTAATCTTATGGAAGGTCAATCTTAAGGAAGAAGAAGAAAGATTTCTTTTGATTTTATCATGGGCACAAAAAACAGCTGTTCGTATGAAAAGCTTAAAACAGCTGATTTTGATCAACAACTGATTTGGATCAAAAACTGAATATAATTTTAGGTTAGGCCTACAATGAACATTTTTTTTTTT